>JAZGTJ010017217.1:0-12189 GCA_036877575.1 Botia almorhae
AAACTACAGTGTGACATCACTGGGGTCTTTTCTCAATAGAGACAAATCCAAGAAGCAGGAGACTGAAGCAAGCTTCTTTGCTTAATCACATTTCTACATAGGAGACACAGCTAAAATATTAATGAGATCTCATTATGCCTTTTCCTTCCTATGGATTAAAAACTAAGCTAACCTGACTTAGTAAATCAGCTAAATGGGTCTGGAGGCAGCTGATAGGAGCTTATTGGTGTGTTTGAATTACGGTACTCCATTGCTGTCCTGAAGTCTCTGGACTCTTTGTTTTGTCTCTGGGTTATAAATCTGAAGCTCAGCATTCCCACGGTTGATCAGTTCTCTTCTGATATACAGAGCCGGACATTTTAACTTGCATGCAGCCTTGATGTAATGTTTCACAGGACACTGGCTGATCTGCTTCTGAGTAGAGAGATTTACTGACTTCCTTTTTGTCTCCGCTCTTTGTTGTCTCGCTGTCAGATAAATTGGCTTCTGTTCTGCTTTAAGCTCTGGAGACCTGTGTACTCAGTGTGCACTGGGAACTGTGATATTGTCAGACCTGATCGATGTACGCTCCTTCACACACATTGTTTCTCTCTCTCTCTCTCTCTCTTTCTCTCTCTCCCTCTGTTTTGCGTTTTCCATCTCCCGGCAAGGATCTCCTACTCCTTGGGTGCGATGGTTCAAAAATGGTCTGGAGATCCATATGGAACAATCAGAGCATGGTGTATCTGCAGCTGAGGATGGCTCGCTGGTGATTGGCTCAACTTTAGCCAGTCACAGCGGAGATTTTAAGTGTGTGGCTACCAATGAAGCAGGCTCTGTGGAAAGAAAGACCAGGCTAAAGGTCAATGGTGAGACTCCTTACCATTGACTTTACCATCAGAACTTTAGTTTACTAGTTTACCAAGTTCTGTTATCAGATTCACCCCTCAGGTTTTTTCAAAGCTGTATGACCCTTATGAAAAATATTGAATAATGCTAAAAAATTTCTGTCCTACGTCTTTACCAATGTAGTTCCTCCAGAGATACAGGATGATGGGCAGCCTTTAAACCTGACGGTCACTTTAAAACAGCCCCTCACCCTGATGTGTGATGCTTTTGGTATCCCAGCTCCTACCATTACCTGGACAAAAGACAATAGACCAGTAGGTTTCTTTTGATATAACCTTTTCTTCTAATACATGTTTTGATATTTTGGATGTTTAAATATCCTTCTGTAAAAAAATGTACGTGCTTATACGCAATACATCTTCTATAGTACTCCTCTATAGTACTGGTAACATAGTGCTATCTAGTGGTCATGAAATTTACTGCAAGTGTAGCCGCTACTTCTAAATCAATTACCTCCTCTTTGCTTCTAGGTACTGGAGACCCCAGGGGTGTATCTACAGAATGGAAAAAGGCTCTTAAAGATTTATCGTGTTCAGAATGATCACGCTGGCCACTTCTCCTGCTCTGCTCAGAACTCAGCTGGGGAAGCCAGGAGGGAGTATGCTATTGAAGTACAAGGTGAAAAATAGGCAGACAGGCCTTGTAATTTAAAGTAACCTTGAGGTACACAGCCTGAAATGTAATTAGGGTAAATAATAGCACTTTGTTTTTGTCTTTAGCATTCGGCTAACACCTAGAGTTTTATTCAATGTATTGTTAGCAGTGTTTTTTGGGTGTTACAATAATGTAAGAATCAGGTGGTAATACCATAGAACTTTTATATATACAATATGCACTCAGCATGAGTATCATATTCATGTACCATGGTATTTATATGGTACTCATGATGAACCATAGTCTTGCTATAGTATCATACCTACCATGTTGAAAATTCATGATATAAACGTGTTTTATGTTGTATGAGAGTAATTACATTGTTGCTGTGTTTATTTGTATGTTTAGCTCCACCAGTGATTTCAGGCTCGTCAGGAGTTCAGGAACTGACTGTCATGGCACGACAGGAAGTGAATATGCAGTGTAGAGTCAGTGGCCGCCCAGCGCCTCAAGTGGAATGGAGTCACGATGGAGAGTAAGTAAATGACATACTAGGGATGTGCAGAACTACTAAACACATTTTCAAAATCAACTACTCAGCTAACAGGGAACATTCCCAGAATGTAGGCTAACATTCTCTAAAAGTTTTCTCAAAGTTCATATGTCATATATCGTATAACAAAACTTTTTTCTTAAGAAGTTAGTGGAGTTTTAAGAACATTACAGAATTAAAAAAGTATATACATATATATACTAAAGAATAACATTCTTTAACCAAGCAATAATGTTAATATCATGTCTAGAAAAGATTTTTAGGGTTTTTGTTGCTTAATGGAAATGTAAGGGAAAAATCCTTACAGCCTAAAAGTAATAGCTTAGTAGTAGTAGTAATAGTAGTTGGTGAAATGATATAGAAAATATATGCTCTGTATAAAAACATAAGAGGAATGTCCTTGTAACACAATTACTTTATCCCAACTGTCAATCAAATGTTTTCCATTTGTTTTGCACATATATACCCTTCATCTCCTTCCCTCTTTCAGGGTTTTGTCACGTAATGGAGACCTTCATGTGGAATTTCTGGAGAAGGGGCAGGTGTTGAGAGTGAAGTCCGCCATGCAGAGAGATCACGGCCTGTATCAGTGTGTGGCCCGTAACAATGCTGGCACTCAAACTCGCCAGTTCAGGCTGATTGTACAAGGTAAACTCGATAGTCCCAATTTTTTTTCATCAACTTTACATTTTATTGCATTTGGCAGATGCATTTACCCAAAAGCATAATCTGCTTGTGACAGTCAATGCTGATATTGTGGCAGGCCACCACAAATCAATGTATAGGAAACACGACAGGGCATTTAGGCTAATAATTTCAGCATGTATGTCTCCAGCATGTATTGAATTCACAGCCTTGATATCGAAAGCAATATGCTACCAGATACTACAGAAATATGTTGCACTATTACTATATAGCTGTGAAATACTATTTTATTTTACAGCTGCCCCCAGCATTCGAGACTCCAGTGAGAATTCAGAGGTGACTGTAATTTTGGGCTTCCCGGCTGTTCTTCACTGTGAAGTGGAGGGAATTCCAGTTCCCACTATCACCTGGTTAAAGGACAACCAGCCTATTGTGTCCAGTCCTCAGCTCACATACACACAGGGTGGACAGGCTTTGCATGTGGCTGCGGCCCGTGGCGAGGATACAGGCTCCTACACCTGTCGTGCAACCAACCTGGCTGGAACAGCATACAGGCACCACACACTTAAAATTCTGGGTAAGTAAATCCGATATTAACTGGGATAAAATATTGAACAGATGACTCTGTTTAAAAGTGCTTAGTCATCCACTTAACATACAGACTCCATTTAAACTTTTTATTTGATGATTATTTGTATTTTTTATTTGTGTTCTCTCATTAATATTGAATAATGTGGACATCTGAATAGCGATTGTTTTATAAGCAATACTATTGGCTCAGTTCCTCCGCAGATAGAGGGCGATTCAACAACTCTCAGCTTTGGCAGAAAACAAGAAAAAGTGAAAATTAATGGGACATTGACCTTGTCATGCCTTGCCAAAGGCTTTCCAGAACCTATAACACAGTGGTTTAAAGATGGACAGGTTTGTATATCTGTTTTGTTTGTTAATGTATATATATATTTTAAATGTCTCTTCTAATTGGCTCTTCATTAAAATGCTTACAATAAGAATACTCTCATGTGCATATTTCACAGTTGTTAAACGAGAATACACACACTGGTCTCAGAGTGAACAGGCACATGCTCAACATTGAGAATGCCATGCTGTCCCATGAGGGCCAGTACACATGTGTGGTTACCAACACTGCTGGGGAGGATAAAAGAGATTTCCACCTCATTATACAGGGTGAGCGATTCACACACACACACACACACACACACACTTTGTATAGCTGTCTTTCTGGGGACTTTCCATAGACATGGCTTTAATCATGTACAGACTATATATTCTATCTTCAACCCTCACCCTACCCCAAAAATTGACCCTCACACAAACCTTTTGGCATTTTACATCAATTTTCCTTGTGGGCATCGCTGGCTGTTCGTCACAATGTAGAGGTCATGTGTGACTTTTCCATCCTTGTGAGGACACACTGTTGCTAATGAGCATAAATGTTCATGCTTAATTTTACCCTTCGACTCAATCTTCCTCAGTTCCTCCGATCTTTCACCGGGTGATAAATGGTGCTGCTGGCTTTTCATTGGGTGAGAGGGAGGGCGAAGACGAGGACCCTGATGGCAATGAAGACATGATTGAAAGAAGGGAGGTGGTACTGGGACACTCCATCAGTCTCTCCTGTGAGAGCAATGCCATTCCACCTCCTGAACTTAGCTGGTACAGAGAGGGCAGGCGACTCACCAGCTCAGATGGAGTCGTGCTGTTACCTGGTGAGGAAACACTTCCTGGTTAGTACTATTAGTGTCAGTAGGTGTGTAAGTAGTGTATAGGTCCTTAATAAAATACTTTTTTGGTAATACTTTTTGGTATTACCTGGTCCAACAACGGGTCATATAATCTTTGAAAATGCAAGTATAAACATTCCATTATTTTGTTTTGCGTTTCAAGGAGGGCAAGTCCTACAGATTCCACGGGTCCAGCTGGAGGATGCTGGGAAATACACATGCCAGGCTGTAAATGAAGCTGGAGAGGACACTATGCATTATCACTTAGAGGTGTTAGGTAAAGAAACTGATCTAACAATACTACTACTAAACATTTTTGGTAGTTTTGTTAAAAAGAAGAGTGTGTGGTCTAAATAAACAACTGCTCCTTGTGTATTCTACACAGTTCCCCCTGTAATTGGTGGCCAGGCTGATAAGTTCATGCAGGATGTGGCTGCTGTTGTCAATGCCACTGTATTACTGCGCTGTGATGTCACAGGAAACCCCACTCCATCTGTGTCCTGGCTTAAAGATGGTCTGCCACTTCACAGCAACCCTTACCATCAGATACTAGAAGATGGGAAACTGCTGGAGGTGATGGTCATGGCTTTTTCTGTCCATAAGTCTGGCAACAAGGCTTTCAAAGGCATTTTTAAACCTATTAAACCATTATTAAACATTATTAAAGTAAATTTTAAACCTTTGAGCATTGCGTTGGCAATAGCAAGATCATAGGTTACATTCCCAGGGAACTGAGGTATGGATAAAAGCATCTGCCAAATGTGAATGTATTTTTATTTTTCTGCTCTGAGAAAACAGTCTCACACCTCATGAGTCACCTGTCACTCTCTCTAGATCCTGAAAGTGCAGGTGTCTGACACAGCCAGTTATCAGTGTGTAGCTGAAAACAAAGCTGGAGCTGTCGAGAGACTCTACAGCTTGTCTGTTCAAGGTAGGACCACCCAAACAAAACTGTGAAATGAGAAATAATGATTTTTACTATGTATATACATCATTTGAAATACAATACTGTATGTAACGTGTAAATGTTTTCATTTCTTCATTACTGTTAGTTCCACCAAGTATAGTGGGTAACCGAGAGGAAGATGTGAGTGTGGTGGAGGGTCACATGATCTCCCTGCTGTGTGATGTACAAGCATACCCACCTGCTGACATCATATGGACCAAAGATGGGCAGGTGCTGGAGTTTACCACTGGCATGCACATACTGCCAGGTGATCTGCCGTATAAATATAACTCGTACTGTGTATACATTTATTATAAATTTATACTGTGTATAAAGCTTCATGAAGCATGATCGTAAATGTGCCATCATCTTGTCCACAGGTGGGCAGATGCTGCAGCTGCCCAGGGCTGGACAGCAGGACGCTGGCCAGTATGTCTGCACAGCTTCAAACTCAGCTGGGCAAGACCAGAAGAGCATTCTCCTCACTGTCTACGGTCAGTGCTCTATGGGATATATGAACCTGAATTTTTTGGCGGTCAGGCCGTCATGCTAATTGTACACTCACTGCCCAAGTGGTTTACAAGTCTGAAAATAGTTTTACTGTATATTTAGCAGTATGCTAGCAATGCTAAAATGTGAAATTCTGGCCTGAGTTTTGCCATCACAAGCACCACTCATATTTTCCTCAGAAAATGCACATGTCTGGTTGTATATTGTTATACAAAATATTTTACTTGGAATGGAGAATTTGGCTGCCTCTTAAGTAATTAATCTGATTTTTAATTAAAATGGAAATTCTGTGTATGTTAACACTTAAATTATTTGTTAATTGTTTAAATAGATTAATATAGTAGTTAACCCTTTGTTGTTGATTTGGCTCATCTTTCTAGCCTTACCTATGCTGGTGCCACATCTTGACTCAGAGTCAAAGGTCATGACCCCTCAGGTAGGGTCATCACTGATTCTACGCTGTGAGTCCCGTGGCATCCCTGAACCAGAGGTCACATGGTATCGTAATGGGCTGCAGCTGGCTGCTGGAAATGGTTTGAAGATAGAGCGTCAGCAACTGGAAATAGTTGGGGTGCAGGTGAGCAAGAACATACTTCCAAATTCAATATCAAGATCTTTTTGGTGTTTCACCGTAGCAAATGTGTTTCCAACTATTTTAAGCAGTATGGCAGCAGCTTAGAATTTAATATAACTTAGTACTTTGTTTTATCTGTGTGTGCATTGAACAAGTTTTTGACTTCTCCCTCAGGTGGCTGATGGGGGGGTGTACACCTGTAAGGTGTCCAATATTGCTGGCCAAGTAGATCGCACTTTTAGAGTAACAGTACATGGTGAGTTTTATTTGTAATCCTAAAGACACAGTATAATGGCAACATTTATGCAAACATTTGCATAAACACTATTTGAACAGTTCAAGTATTGTTTGGAATTTTAGCAATTTTCCTAGCTTCTCCAATATTTAGTCAGGGCATTCCATCATGGTATTCCATGGTATATAATGTATTAGATGTGTTTTAAAGGATTGCTTTCCTGTGTCCTTTTCCAGTGCCTCCTGTGATGGAGGGGCCTCTTCACGAGACCCTCACTCAGAATGTGGGCTCGCACATCACACTTATCTGTGAGGCCTCTGGTGTACCTGTACCCAGCATTACTTGGTTAAAAGACGGCTCTTCTATTGGTCAGTAAAATACTGCACAATAAACTAACATATGGCTTATGAACTTATGAATGCGAGAAAACACTTAAACCCTCTTATTTGTTCTTAAATGTGTAGAGAGCAGTTTACAGTGGAACTGGTCAATGAGAGGAAACAGACTGGAATTAGGTCCTCTGCAGCTCTCCCACGCAGGCACTTACACCTGCATAGCCAAGAACAGTGAAGGACAGACTCTGAAAGACTACGTACTTACTGTACATGGTAAAATTGCCATTGAAACTCAATAAATCACAGTATCAGCTCAATCACACCCATATATCTTAATGAAGTCAGTGACACTTGTGGAGCTTAAAATAACAACTCATTTGGTCCATTCAGCATCTCCCACCATCATAGATTCTGGCCACCCATCAGAAGTCAGTGCACCTGTGGGAGAGGAGCTAACTCTTGAATGTCGGGTGATGGGTACACCCACTCCGAAAGTGAGCTGGTTAAAGAACGGAATAACTCTGGAGAATGGCCACACAGATTTAAAGTAAGACACTGATGAATTATTTACTAATTAATTATTTGCTGAAGGGGGCCATCACAAATATCAAGAAGGTCAAAGGTCATATCATTCATGTTAATTGGTAACTGTGATTATGTTGATGCTGATCAAAAGTATTAGATCACACTGTTTGGGAATAACAAATGTTAAACATTTCCTTTTGTTCTTGACAGAGAAAAGTTTGTTTATAATTCACAGTTCCACTAATTGTTGGTATATGCTGTTGTGTTGCAGTATCTCACCAGATGGCAGCACTCTAACACTTTTAAATATAAAGGCAGGTGACTCTGGAACATACACATGCTTGGCAGCCAGCTCAGCTGGCCAGGAGAGTAAACTATATACCTTGTTTGTATTGGGTGAGAAGAGCTTTCTGTGTATTTTTATCATAAACAATTCAAATATATAAAAGTATCTTTTTCCTATCTTTCTAATTAATTGCTTATTTCAGTTCCTCCCTCTATAAGTGGCGAGACCAGTATTCCCCGTGAGGTGCACACTACCCAGCACAGTGTGGTCACACTGGAGTGCAAAGCCACCGGAAACCCCCAGCCTCAAATCAGCTGGCTGAGAGACGGTCATCCTTTGCTCCTGTCACCTCGTATCCGCCTCCTTTCTGCAGATTCTGTTCTCAGGTCAGTTGAAGAAAAGCAGGTTGTACTTTCTGGCAATATAGATGTAACATTAGATTGATGGACTCTTGTTTCCTCGTGTTGGCACAGGATCTCATTAGTGCAACTTTCTGATACTGGAATCTACACCTGTGTGGCACGTAGCCCAGCAGGATTAGCTGAGCTCAACTTTGACCTCCAAGTGCAAGGTACATCTGAAACAGCAAACACATTTTTTTATCGAATTTGATTTATTCTTATACTTAAGATTTTTTTGATGTTCTTATACTTAAAATGTATGTGCTATAACAACATAGGTTTGTTTATTTGAGAATTGCAACCAGCCCAACACAACATTCTCAACCAATGGTGTGAGTCTGGCGTGGGAACCTTTGTATTTACTGATCAATGGCAAACAGGAGAGTGTTCAGGGCTGCACTACTGATATGTGATCTGATATGTGATAACTTGCTAAATGTAATATTCAATGTGATAATGCTTTACGTTTATAAAGTCAATACATTTTTTTGATTAATTAATTATTTATTATGATTATTAACTATTTATTAATTTCGATACATCATACGGCCCTTCTTTTGATTATTGTGTTTGCAGCTCCCCCTGCTGTGGAGCGTACCGAGCCAACAGAACAGGTGGCTGTAGTGCAAGGCTCTTCAGTGACACTGACTTGTGAAGCCCGTGGTGTTCCCCCACCCACTCTCTCATGGCTGAAAGATGGTCAGCCCCTCTCACTGCATCGAAATCTTCTGCTGGATGGACAGGAAACCCACTTTCTGCTCTCTGACGTTGGTCCCAGTGATGGAGGGCTCTACAGCTGTGTGGCAAGCAACCAAGCAGGAAGCAGTACCAAAACCTTTAACCTGACTGTGCTAGGTATTTGCTCTTGGTTTTTGCCTGTTTATTATGCAGGCTATGCTTTAAATCATGGCATGCTACCAAGGAATAGTTCTTCCTTGTATCTGGTCATTGTAGCAGCCTGGGAAAACTTGTTAATCATAGCACTATAAAATAACGTTCATACAAATGGTTCATTTTTATGGGTTAAACTCTGGAAATAGTGTACAAATGACTTTCACACAATTTACAAACAAATACCTCTTCCTTTTAAGCTCCTATTGTACCAGCCTGGGAAAGTGTACTGAGATAATTTAATTATTAATATTAATTTAATTATCAAATTTTTTGATTGTCCTAAAATTAATTTTAGGAGTAAGAAAAAGTTGACATATTAATATGATGATGGTCTAAGTAAGTCTTTTGAGCAGGAAGGTGTCCGTAATCAAATCTGATTTGTATGTGTATTTGCTCATGTTAGAGCCCCCCAAGATCTCTGGCTCTTCATCCCCGGATGAGCTGCTGCTTGCTGTGGACAGTGTACTGGAGCTGGAATGCATTGCAGCCGGTGTTCCCCCTCCAACCCTCAGCTGGCTCAAAGATGGGCGTCCCCTACAGGACGAGATGGCAGTAATACAGAGAGATGGGCAGCTTCTCAGGATCAACAAAGTGCAGGTGGTTAAAATAACTGAATAATACAACGAAAGCAACCAGACATAATTAAATTATAATTTAATGAAAATAATTTAACAATATAATCATTACATTTGATTATATATAATGATATATAATTTAATTAAATTGTTTAGCTTATTTTACATATGTAAATGTTGCATTGTGTACATTTTTATGGTTTGAATAGGTAGAGGACGCAGGTCTGTACACCTGTCTTGCCACTAGTCCAGCAGGAGAAGATGGCAAAAACCACTGGGTGCGCATTCAACGTGAGTAAATCTTATTTGCAAAATACTGTAACTTTACCCTGTTGCAAAGGCCATCATTTGCTCTATTTTTTTATTCTCTATGTAGTTTAACCATCAAAACTATTTTATTTAACCAGCTTCATCAGATAGACTTTGCTGGTCTGTCAGTTAAACCAGATCCACTGTATCTAGATCTACTGATCACAGATTTACTGTTTGCAAATGCAAATTTATGCTGGTGAAAGCTCATATGATAAGTAGGTTATTTATAACCAACTATAACTGTAACATCAGTTTTGTTGCCTGATCACTTTCAGTTCCACCCACTCTGCTTGGCTCCAATGACATCAGAGCTGTTGCTGTACCAGCCAAAGGTCATTTGACTCTGGAATGTCAAACTGACGGTGACCCTCCACCAATGATTGAGTGGTACAAGGATGATGTCAAACTACAGGTGAGGGGAGATCCATATACTTACAGGACACAAAACAAGATACTTGTAACTATTGCATCACACCTGGCTGTTCTGTCTCTTTTAGTTGGGAGGTCGAATTCAGACCATTGCCAGCGGACAGTATCTGGAAATTCAAGATGTTAGAAGCCATGACAGTGGACAGTACAGCTGTGTGGTTACCAACATGGCTGGCAGCACCAGTCTGTTCTTCACTGTAAAGATTCTGTGTAAGTTAAGTCTTAAAGTGGCAGTTCACCCCCCAATAAAATGGTCTCATATGTCAGATTTTAATTTTAGTCTGTTCTTTATACAAAGCTATCAAATAAGGGTTCCATTTCGAGGGAACTAAACGCTGCGTCAAATCTGTCGATACTATGTGGAGTGTTTCTGGCGCACACATAAAATCATGCCTGTTTATAGGCTAGGTTAAGGTCAGGTGATGTAGCAATTCATGCCATGGAGACCGTAAAAAGCATGCGCATTCAACGTCATTTGCTTCTTTGGCTTTAGGAAGAGGTGTGTGTTTGTGTGTCTGAGAGGCAAGAACTGTGTAAAATATAGGTCAAAGCCAAAGAGTTTAAGCATTGTGTGCTGCCCGTCCCTGCTATTTATGAGAGGAGACACGTCATTGTTTTTACTGGTTCCCAGCTGAGGTTCCAGGGCTCCCTCGATGAGGAATTGTATCACCTAAAATGCTAACTGTTGTGTTGTGGCACAAGTCTGACACTTAAACCCAGTTCACTGCCATGTCAGCTCAGTGCTGAAGTTGTCAACAGCACTTTCTCGCAGGCTTAAGACCTGCTATGCTTACTGTCTATGTGGCTGCTATATCCACCAGCCTCTCTGTGATCCTGGAAGACTTATAAGAATCTCCATTTCTCTAAGTGATGTCTGTGCTGCGGCAGGTTTGTCCTCCCCACACACGTTCATTAGCTTTTACAGCCTGGACATGGACCTCTTGGGTATCATGTCCTTCAGCATTGACCTGTTTCTCTGTATCATCTGTGCAGTTTCCACACTCTCCCTCTGTGTGGGGTAGTAGGTATATTCATTTAAAACTTGATGCAGCATTCCCTCAAAAGGGAATGTCTCAGGTTATGTAACCCAGAGAAAGAAGATGAAAGGATGAGATCTCGTTGCCACACTTCAGTTGTGCCTTCTTCAGACAATAGAACAATGTCATTGAAGACATTCACCATTGTGTACATTATGGTTGGCAGAATTGTTTTTGAAAAGCTATACCTTTAATATCAGTGATTTCTATAAGCCAGACATCAAGTTGTTGCTGAATGAGATTCAGTATTTTGTTAAATCTAAATCAACACTTTATTATGTTCATCTAGTGCCTCCAGTCATTAGAGCGGGCAGCTCTCTGATCATTGCACATATCCATCAGGATGCAGTGCTGCCCTGTGAGGTGGAGGAAGGGATTTCCTCCTCTGTTTTATGGAGGAAAGATGGAGCCCCAGTTCCACTTCATAATGGCAGGTAATATCCAACCTGAAGCACAGATTAAATGTCATTTTTCTGCATAATGTCAAACTACATTAAGGAAATATTGCATTGGGTGTTTTTCAAAGTGGGTTCACTCATTAATTAAGTCTTTGTTTGCACACAGATTCACATTGCTGTCAGAAGGCTCTTTGCGTATCGATTCAGTGCAACTATCTGACGCTGGTCGTTATTACTGCAGTGTGTCTAATCAGGCAGGATCAGACCATCGTGGCATGGACCTGAAAGTCTATGGTACTGCAAAACA
>JAZGTJ010017218.1:0-12189 GCA_036877575.1 Botia almorhae
GAGTGCGGCTGAAATCATAGTGGAAAGTCTAGTGGGTGAGAGCGAGCGTAGGTTTTTGCGAAAGGAGACTTGAGGTGGGGTGTGGGTGGGTTCGGGAGTGATTCGGATTTTAAGAGTGAGGAGGAAATGATCCGATGTGTGTAGTGGAGTGACCAGTGTGTCAGTAGTAGCGCAGTGTCTAGTGAAAATGAGGTCAAGCTGGTTACCGGATTTATGCGTGGCTGAGGTTGGCACTCGGTTGAGGTCGAAGGAGGCGAGAAAGGTGTGAAAGTCAGAAGCTTGAGGCTTTTCAACGTGGATGTTGAAGTCACCAAGCAGCAGTAGCGGAGTGTCGTCATCAGGGAAGGATGACAGAAGAACATCCAGCTCGCCCAAGAAGTGAGCTTGTGGGCCTGGGGGGCGGTAGATGACAACCACATGACAATGAAAGGGATGGGTAATGGTAGTTGTGTAATATGTGCTTACCATAATCTTGTGTTGTTCCTGTGTCTTCTTACAGTTTCCATCAGGGTCATTAAAACACCACCACTTTTTTGTTTCGTTTAACAGCAGTGGTTAGTTTGTTTGAGAACTGAAGTGATTACTACAGACAAATCTGTGTCATCGATTTACCCTCTTATCACAATTCCATTTCAGTTATTTATGAAATTGTGACGTAAAGTTAATATTTCTATGAAGGGAAAGTGTCTGCATAACCAGATGAAAACCAATGCACATACATTACTATGTTACTTTCAGATCCATATGTCCAGCTGGATCATAACAAATGTTTTGAATAGTTTCAGTAAATGTTCAATTTCTTGCATAGACCGCCTAATTGTTTTGTTCACGCTCCTTGTTGTTTGTGCTCTCGTCAGCATTGCCCCCATTTATTGTTAACATGTTCATTGTATGTTTAAAGTTAAGTCCGCCTTTGGTTGTTTTGAACCTAGTAGTGCCATTGATTTTTTTTCTGTTTAATTTGTGCTTTAAGTTTATTATCGTTTATTTATATTTTGTATTGAATTTCCATTTGCTTTTGTTTCTCGTTTCGCCCCCTTGTGGGGGTTTTGTGTTTTGTTTGTTTATAATAGTGTTTTTTTTTTTGCTTTTAATATAATGATCCAACTACAGTCTTAAAGACTTCACTATTTTTTTCTCTCATTTTCTTCATTATAGAATATTAAGATATTTTATGGTATTATTGCAAATAATTTATATATATTCTGTTTCTAAAGTTTTAAAATGTATCCTCTTTCTAGGAAGAAGATTTACATGTAAGCTGGAATGGCATATCTTGCCTAATATGATGTTATCTATCCTGTATGGCATATCCTGTTATCTATCATGTTAATTGACTGATAGTTGCGTCTCAAAAAAGCACATACCATTTTAGCATTTTAACACTTGGTTATATTACCTTTTTATAAACCACTGAGATAGGTATGAGCCTTTGCATGAAATCACTTTATAATGAACTATAAAATCTGCAATAAATACCATGCATTTTGTATTCTATGTGTAATATTTCACAATTTTCAAGTTTTTTGTGTTTTTTGTATTACATGTAAACTCTGAACAACAAAGCAACATTGAAAAAAGGTGCTGTAAAAATAAAATTGAATTGAATTTAAACAGATTGTAAAGAGCATGTCAATTTAAAAATGCTAATTTAATGAACATTTAGAGGAGCTTTACAGTGAGTTGTTGGAAAACTACCCACTCATTGTCAATGGAAGTCATTTAGATAAAGGTGAAACGTAAATGACCTTACAGGAGTTAAGAGTTAATTACAAATCAGAAGGCAGCCGTGTCTATATTAAGTCACTTTATAGCCATACAGGCATTGTGTCATGCCTACTGTCACTGGTGTCTGTGTGGGTGTGTGTATACTCACTGCATCTCTAGACACTCGTACTCTTGTTCGTGCTTTAAAATCTCAATTATGTATAGGCAAAAAATATTCTCAGTTGGCTCTATTCCTTCCTGGAAGTTTCTAGTCTGCCTAATAAGAACTTGATTAGCTACTCTTGATAAAAAGAGCCTGAGTGAGGAGGGGAGTGAAGTCACCATTGTCATAAAATTCAAAGCATCTTCCATTCTTTACCATGAATCCACCATAGTGTGCTTCAGGTACAGAAACAGAGTAGGTGCTTGGAACCATGGAAATGGCCCACTACAACCCAATGGCAGACCCGTAATAGTTTGCATTCCTTCCTAGACAATATCATTGGCCAGATTTTTGCCCCATGTGTTATACCAACTTGGAAATATTATACATGCTGTTCATTGGTTTAGTTTAGTTTATCAGTATCAGTTCCTATATATACCACCATTCAAAAGAATCTGTGACCAAACATCTCCCACTGTTGGTGAACTTGAGAGGTGGACAACTGAACATCCCTCACATGCAACATGAAAACCCCTGCAGAGGCTCTCATAACTGGGTATGTTCTGCACAATTCGCAGGATCAGGACAAAGGCCAGACAAATGTCATCCAGACAATGGCCTCCTCGCTACTGCTGTCAGACGTTCTCACATCCAACATGAAGAAGCTTCACCTCCCCCGAGCCATCCACCTTCCCAATGACAACCTGCCTCACTAACACACATGCACCCTGCACCCTACACACTATCACGACTGTCAGCATATCATATGCTTCTGTTTTTGCTTTCTGTGTATTTTTTATATTCCCCCACACATTATATTTCTGTATTCATCATCTTTTACAGCCTTTATTTGAAAATCTAAATGTCCGTATTGTATATTAGTATTATTTATATATGAAGCCTACCTCATAGCTAGATTTCACATGTTACAGCTAATGTTATAAATCTTTCTGTGGTCACAATAGCACAGATATTTACTTTAGTTTTTGGCTGTTGAGCAAATACAAGGGCAGTTAATTCAGCCCTTAAATGTTCAGATTTAAAAAAAGGAAATTCTCTTTGTACCTTTTATGTTATAATTTTAACTTGCATAATCTCTGTAATTTCAGTCAGTTCACTAATATAATGTCTGACATTTGTTAATAATGCACAAGACTATACAATTGACTCTTTCTAAGGGTTAAAACGATAACAGCATCAATATTTCAATGTTCTGTTTTGTATGCAGGAGATGCTCCTGTTTTCAACAACTCAGGCTGCATTCCACCTCAATTAATCACAATAGCAGAATTGCCTAAATATTTCCTGTCTCAAAAATCATATTGCTTTTATTTTTTACATGAATGTGGAGGCTTCATGCAGGGTTATGACCTTGATTCTGCCCATTATACATTCAACCTTGAACACCAAGAAACACCCACTCAGACATGAAGTGACTAATGGCAGGAAGACACAAACACACGTTCAAATACATGCATAGGACAACGGCTTCCCAGGGTTACAACATTCAGAGCCGTAGCTGTCAACCCTCGGCCTTGCCTGCAGTGATTTGTTAGTGGCATGTTGACAAAGCAATGAAGTGTGGCAACATATGGCAGCCCATCATAAATCCTGAAAAAAGGTTTTTAATATAAGAGTCTGCCCTCCAGAGCTCTACTGACTTAAATCAGAAAATCTGCTGGAGTTACTCTCATAGACCACTGAGAGAGGCATGAGCCTTCGCATGCAATGACAGGTATTTCTGATGCAGTCTATTTCCTCAAATAGTCCAAATGTGTTGTAGTTATCATCAGTTTAGTCAACTCTCAGTCAGCTATATACATAAACCAATTATAATCGGAGTATCACTAATTAGTTTTACTAATATCGTCTTATAATGAACAATAAAAAAATGCAATCATTCTGTGTTAAACATTTCATAAGTTTCCTGTTTCCTATTTTCTTTAAATGTAAGGCTGCTTTCAAACAATGCAACATTGTACAAAATGCTATATAAATACAACTGAATTGGATTACTCTGAACACGCAAATATGTTTTCTCTGATTGATGTATTTGACTAAACATCAGTGTTATTTTACCTTTGACATAGGCATGTTCTTCATTTTGGAAAGGTTACTTTGAGTTCTGTGGCTTGAATTTGTAGTGCTTTGGATGAGGTCTAATAATTAATTCATGTAGCACATGCTTTTATTCAAAGCTGTTTGCTAGTAGGAAGTTTAAACTACACTGAACGATACTTTGAGCCTTGGACATGTTAATTGAGTAGCACTTTTTTAAACATTTAAAAAGCAGCTTCATCTTTGCAACAAAAGAAGCATTTTGTCTTACTTAACAGTAGCTGTGTTTACTTTGTGCTGGACTAGCAGCTGTTTGCTCATAGGAAGTTTGAACTACCCTGCACTTCCTAAGGTAAGCTTTGTTAATTAGCTGCTAGTGTTTAACCATACCCTAACACTTACCCTAACGCTAACCCTAAAACTTTTAGACACTTTGTGCCTTGTACTTGTTTCTTGAGTAGGTGGGCTCAGCTGTGAAGAAATCGATGAGCCCCTTTTTGGTTAGCACTCAAAACTGGAGCGGCAGCAGAAGCAGCACACCATGTGTAAAGCTCTCCTCATGTAAAGACTTATGAGTGTAAACACCTGTGACTCTACCTGCGTAACTCTACTGAGTAGGGACACCAACAGGACATTGGACACCATAATAAGTTATTATTATTCTTAGTTATTGGTTTCCTACAGGGCGTAGATAAAGGACAGGTTTGCTGGTGTCTAACACCTGAAAATCACTCCACTGCCTTCACTCTGCAAAAATATATCATTTGAATGTCATACAATTCTTGTCACTAATCCAGCAGGGAATTCACCACTGTTTTCATTGTCAGAGTGTACATTTCCCCCAGCGCTAATGCTAAGGAGGCACTATGTGAACTCTACAGGACTATTCGCGAGCTGCAGAATGCTCACCCATCAGACTTTTTATTATTTATAAGTCGGTGCCCCACAATTATCAACACTTTGTGAAGAGAGGGCCGAATGTGCTGGATCTTGTTTACACAAATGTCAGCGGTGCGTATTATGCAGAGCCCTGCCCCCACCTCGGCTACTCAGACCACATCTCTGTTATGCTAATTCCAGCATACAGACCGCTCATCAGGCACTCTAAACCAGTTTAATACACTGCATCAGTGACTGGCTACATTAGCAAGTGTATTGATGATGTGACTGTCTTCAAGACTATCACAACACACTCCAACCAGAAACTATGGATAACTTTCTAGGGGTGCATACAATGCTGAACTCCAGAGACTCCGCCTTTAAGAGTTAGGGACAAGAGTTAGGGGTGGCCTTAAGAACAACAAGGGCCGAACTGTCCCAGGCCATTAGAGAGACAAAGCACCCACATGCACAGAAAATCTACAGCCACTTCCAGCACAGTGGCGACACCCAGCGCATGTGGCAGAGCATCTAGGCACAAATTACACCTGCTTGTGACATTGATGCCTCTCATCTAAATGCACTAAATGACAACTTCTACACCTTGTTTGAGGTGTGGAATGACGTGACAGTGAAGAAGTGACCAGGTACTTTGTCTTACCACAGTTGATGTGAGGAAAACTCTATGCAAAGTCAAGCCATGGAAGACTGCTGGGCCAAACAACATTCCTGGCGAAGTTGTCAGAGAATGTGAAGACCAGCTAGCAGATGTCTTCACCGACATCTTCAACATCTCCCTGAACAGCATGTTTTTCCAATATGCCTCAAGACCACCACCATCATCATCATGCCAAAGAAGTCTACAGTATCAGGCCTGAATAACTACCGCCTCATGGCACTTACACCCACCCTTTGAAGTGCTACGAAAGGCTCATCATGAGCCATATCAAAACCCTACTGCCACCTTCACTGGACTCTATGCAGTTTGTGCACTGTCCAAACTGCTCCATAGACAATGCCATTGCCACAACCCTCCACCTGGGCCTCACACACCTGGACAAGAAGAATACCGTACGTACAAATGCTTTTCATTGACTTCACGTCAGCATTCAACACTATCATTCCCCAGCACCTGATTGGAAAGCTGAGCCTGCTCGAATACCTCCCTCTGCAACTGGATCCTGGACTTCCTGACTGGGACCTGGGACTGCCCTCCATCAGTCCAGACTGGGAACAGCATCTCAAAGACCACCATACTGACCACTGGCGCCCCTCAGAGCTGTGTGCTTAATCCACTGCTGTTCACTCTGAGATCAACAAAAGCACCAAATTCCTTGGTGTTAACATGGCAGAGAATCTCATCTGGTCCCTCAGCTGGTTCAGCTCATATCTCACAGAGACATTATTCAAGGTATCACGGAGAGGAGTCAATGTCACATCAGTTGACCACTGAGGTTCCCCGGGGATAGGTTCTCGCTACTCTCCTCCTCTCAGTATACACAGCTTCTCTGGGTTCAGTCATTAAAACACATGCCTTCTCACACCATTATTACACAGATGACACAAAGCTTTACTTATCATTCCAACTTGATGACCCACCATTCTGCTCAGATTTCTTCTTACCTTTTAGACATCTCAGCCTGGATGAAGGAATGACATCTTCATCTTAACCTCAGTAAGATTATCTCACTAGGACTCCCGTTGATCCCACCAAACCCATTAATAAAACACAATTTCACAGTTCAGCTTTGATCATTAACTCTTTCACCTATTCTGACCACTAGAACTATGGGATAGTGTTTGATGACCAGCTGAAATTCACTACTCACACTGCAACAAACTCTTAGTCATGCAAGTAAGTGCTTTAAAACATCAGGAAAATCTGATGTTTAACCTTGTTTCATGTTAAAAAATTATTATTGGTTCTTAGGGTAAAATGTTAAATGCTCTTTCTCTTTTTTCTTTTGATAAAAGCGTCTCCTAAATAAATAACTGTAATCATCAAATCTATGGTCATATTGACAATGTCCATCCTATCAGTGAAGTATTAAGTCATAAATATCTACAAATAAATGTGGAGTTTTTATTAAAAAAAAAATTCACAAATAAATAAATAAAAACTGCTGACTGGGGCCTTTGCACTAAGACAGTCACAGTGATATTGTACGCCCACATTTAGCATGCATCTTATTAATTATATAGTATTAATAATTCATATTGTTAACACTATCTAAAACAAACTCTTTAGCCTAGAATACAAAAGTTTATGGATCTTTGTCTATTAATTGGTTTGTTTGTTAATCTGCTTCAATTTATTTGAAAATATGATATAATTTGGCAAGAAGAATGTTAGGAATTCTTCTTCAGAATTCCACTGAGAATAAAACGCCCTGGAATAGAACATGGATGTTTGGTTTAATTACGATATGGATGCTGAAGTACTCACATGAAGTTGACGCAGCCTGTACCAGGCGGGGGAGCAATCCAGATGAAACTGAGACTTGTGGATGGTAGATGACTAACATGTGAAGCCACAACACTGCACACAAACTGAGTCCCAAATTGTCTATCTGACATGACCCCTGCGAAAGAGACACAGGACGAATACAGTAAGAACAAAGATATTTGAAGTACAGCAGAAGTACTGAGAAATACTGCAATAAAGCTTTGTGTAGCAATGATATTTTTCATTTGCTATCTACAAAAAGTGAAGTTGAATGTGGTTTGAAACTGAAATTCAGCTGAGCAGAGAACCATAAACACACACACACTTGTTTTAATTCCTTATGGGGACTTCCATAGACATAATGACTTTTATACTGTACAAACTGTATATTCTATCCCCTAACCCTCACCCCAACCCTAAACCCAACCCTCACAGAAACCTTTTTACATAAAATAAAAACAATTTGGTATGTTCCATAATCAGTTTCCCTCGTAGGGACCGCTGGCTTGTCCCCACAATGTAGATGCGTGTGACTTTTACCATCCTCGTGGGGACATGTGGTCCCCACAGTGGTAGAAAGACAAGCACACACACACATTTGGCAGACACTTTTATCCATAGCGATGTACAGTATGTACATTTTGTTAGTATATGCACTCCGTGGGAATCAAACCCCTGACCTTTGCGCTGCTAACGTAATGCTCCAGCTACAGGACAACGCACACACGCAGCATCTTTTATCGTCATTTTATCACACAGAGATGCTTCTTAAACAGCATTGATGTAGCTATATGAACTATATTGCCCTAAAGATTTTTAGATTTTATCTAAAGATGTAGTCAGTTTTAAGTGAGGTTTAGGGTTAGGATACAGAAGCTGTCATCCAAGGGGGAGGGAATCAAAATGCAATGAAACTGTTTTATAAATCCAACAGCATCAAGTATACGTCAAACAACAACTGAGTTAGAACACTGGGGTATAAATTAATAAAGGTATAACAAGGTGTAACAAGACACAGGTGAGAACAATCAAGACGAGGCAACAGGGACAGAACTAAATGACACAAAGAAAAAAATTGCAGCTGGATGTAAAGTAAGAAACATTACATATTCTGCCTCCTGCAGAAGGCAGCTTGAAAACTGCGCCCAAGCATAGAATGCCAACCACAGAAACTACAAAGAAAATTCAAGTTCTAATTTGCTGGTTCCATTTTTAGGGTGTTTGTTTTGTGAAAATTCTACTTATTACCTACAAGGCCATGAATGGTTTAGCTCCTCAACACCTGAGCGAGCTCCTCTCATATTACAGTTCTTCACGTTTAATGTGATCTGAAAATTCTGACCATTTGATCAATCAAGTGCAGGTGGTATATCCTTTTCATATTTTCATACACTGTGTCAATGTAAATCTAGATTAATGCATGCATTACTTATTGTTAGACTGCATTGGGTAAACCGAAACCAGGGACACTCTAAATCTGTCTGTCTGTCTGTCTTTTATTTCCCCAAGGTCCTGTAGTCAGCTGGATCCAGACTTTATTCAGACCAGATGGTGGGGATATAGGATGGGATGACCCTTGAGATAAATCAGTGAGAATATGATGAACTTTTTTATTAAACTTCATTTTATTTACTTACACACGTCAAGCCTAGTTAGACTCTATATTTCTGTTCCCTGACCAGTCACAGAAGAGTAATGTTATAGCTGCAATTAGTAACATTATGTTTTGTCCCCACATTTGTTTGTAACATTCCTTAGTGCTTGACATATTGTCACAAAATTGGATCCGACAGTTTTAAGTCACTGTATAATTATAGTTAGGGTTAGGTTTTTTATTAGTATTATCAGCTATTCATTTATATCCAAGAAATTTGCAAATTGCAGCTTTAATGTGCCAGAGCAGAGTTGGCTGTCTGAATACATTACCCTTTCTTAGCCCACTGAGAGAGGTATGAGCCTTCGCAGGCATTTCTAATGCATGTCCATTTATTCAAATGGTCCAAATTGTGGATGTTTTCATCAGTCCAGTCAATTCTTTATTCATAACCAACTACAAACCTTGTATCCCTAATTAATTTTATGAATATACATCTCATAATGAGCTATTACATTTGCAAAATTACCATGTATTCTGTTTTTTCATGTTGTACATGTTTGACTTCCGTTTTCTGTGTTTTATTTTCATTATATGTAAGGCTGCTTTGAGGCAATGCAACATTGTAAAATGTGCTATATAAAAAAATTGAATTGAACAAAACCTCTCAGGTTACATATGTAAACTTGTTCCCTGAGATGGTTAACAAGAAGCGTTGTGGAGATGCAATGCAGCGCCTTGTTTCCCATCTCAGGGAACAGGGTTACATACGTAACCCGAGATGTTCCCTTTTGAGGGACCTCGACACTGCATCGGCTTGACGCTATACCACAGTAAGGGAAGGCCTGCCTCAGATGCTGTGAAACATTGGCACAGAGCATAGGAACAGATTTAGACTTGTCAACCCAGGAGGACCTGAGCGTCTGGACTTGAGTTCAATCAAACGACGGAGGACAGAAGTCTTGAAGTACCACTGGTTGACGAGCTGCAGTGATGACCTTTGGCTCAAATGGAGCTAAAGATAAACCCCTTAGAACAATAGTAAGGTCCCAAGAAGGGACTGGCATGTGACAGACAGGCCTTAGCCATCTGGCACCACACAGAAAATGAGACGCCAAAGGGTGTCTTCCAATAGAGGCTCCATTGACGGGTTCATGGCCAGCAGACACAGCGGCCACATAAACCTGGCCGTTGGAGGCAGCCAACCCTGCAGAGAGGTGCTCTTAAAGGAACTCCAGCACTGAGCCAACAGAGCAGTAAACTGGGTCAACATGGTGTCACCCACAACATGACACAAAGAGCTGCCACTTCAGAGCATAGAATCTCTTATTAGAAGGGGCTCTGGAACTCAGAATGGTCTTAATAACCTCAGTTGAGAGACCAAGATTCTAGAGCTGGCTTCCCTCAGGGCCCAGACCCACAGTTTCCAGATCTCTGGCCAGGGGTGAAAGATTGACTCCTAAGCCTGGGATAGTAGGTCCCTCTGGACTGGGAGCTCCCAAGGAGTCCTGTCCAGGAGAGACACTATGTCTAAGAACCAGAACCGGGTTGGCCAAAACGGCGCTACTAGAAGCAGCTGTACTCGGTACTCTGAGGCGTCCATCGTATAAATCCTGCAACGGCATAACGCTCCTAGAGTGGGACCCAAGGTAAATAACCGGGTTCAGAGCGACACGTAACCCCTACCACCTTTAGTGGGTGGATTTTGGCATGAAATCCATTCATAGGCATGTGAATGTAGTAGACTGTAAACACAAGCAAAACAATTTCACATTTCGGAGCATTCCAAAGTTCATGTCTGGTGAAGTCTGACCTGCAAATTCATAACACGTGAATAATTGACCAGTACAAGATCGATACGTCAGATTGATAAAACAGTAGTATTGCACAAACCCATTTATACAAAAGCTTAAAAAGCTTAAAAATAACAAAAACAACAGTAACAATGCAATCACGTCTGAATATATGATGTGGGAATTAAAAAATACCAATGCTTTGGCGTGTGAAATCCAATCGCTGTTGTATTTTAAGGGGTCTCCGTATAAATTTTGATTGCCAAAAGTGTGAAAGTGTGACCGTGGCATTACCACACCATTTAATTTGACAAAGTGACATGTATGAGCAGTAATTTAGCATTTAATATTATGTTACTTGTGGGTAATTCATTATAATGAGTGTGGGCAGTTTGCTTCACTGTTCACATTTAAACAATATTCAGCCAGAGTTTCTTCTATGTCTAAGAAGTATGAACAACATTTACATTTATTAATTTAGCAGACACTTTTATCTAACTTACAAACCAACTTACAAAGAGAGAGAGCGTTTAACATTTTGCCCTAAGAACCAACAAGCCTAGTCTAAAAAGCGACATTTACAACTAGGACAGGGAAGAGTAGAGGAAGATATATATTTTTTCATATGTGAAACAAGGTTGCAACAGAGCATTAGGGATTAGTCAGGGGTCTGCGAAAAAGGTATGTTTTAGATTGTTTCTTGAAGGTTGTGATGGTCTCATCAGATCAGGTGGAGGCTGGGAGCATATTTCACAAGTAAGGAACAGAATAGGTGAATGTCTTAAAAAGCGATCTGGTACCTCATTGTGAGGAAACAATCAGATGTTGCTTGTTTCCAGAATGTAATTGGCGGGAGGGGACGTATATGTGAAGGAATGAGTTGAGGTAGGATGGTGAAGTTCCTGCGACTGCTCTGAAGGCCAGGGTCAGAGATTTAAATTGATTGTGGGTGGCTAAGGGTAGCCAGTGATGTGAGATCAGGATGGGTATAACATGGGCTCTCTTCATTTAATTAAAGACCAGACATGCTGCAGCATTCTGGATCATTTGCAGTGATTTGGTTGCATTGACTGGAAGACCAGGCAGAAGGGCATTGCAGTAGTGTACAAGCCTTAATATTTACATTTACATTTAGTCATTTAGCTGACGCTTTTATCCAAAGCGACTTACAAACGGGGACAGGAAGCAACTTCGATTACAATAAGAGACAACAGTGAATAAGTGCTATACACATGGCTCAGGTTTTTCAACACAGTATAAGAACTTTTTTTTTTTGGTCCCCACGTAGAAGTGGGGGTGTGTTAGTAAATTAGTCGCGGAAGAAAAGATGAAAAAGATGAGTTTTTAGCTGTTTCTTAAAAATGGCTAATGACTCAGCCATTCTGATGGAGATATGGAGTTCATTCCACCAACCGGGCAGAGTGAAAGAGAGAGTCCGGGAAAGTTATTTCCTCCCACGTTGGGATGGAACCACCAGGCGACGTTCGTTAGCAGAACGCAAATTCCTGGTGGGCACATAAGTGCGAAGGAGTGAGAGTAGGTAGGGAGG
>JAZGTJ010017219.1:0-12189 GCA_036877575.1 Botia almorhae
CTAGCACATCTCCTACAGAAAAACCGCTTATCTAGCACCTTGGTTTGCTATCTCACAGTCCCCGTGGAAATGTTGTTATATGCTTTCAATGGTTGCTGACAGTTTTTTGCATGTACCGGTTCTTCAGAAGAAAGGATGGACCTCTGTGGAATGCCTGAAACACACATACCAGTCATATATATTATTTCTCTTTTGAGTGCTCTTGTGAAATAAATATGTCCCTTTCGAACACTCAGTCAGTTTTAATCGGTATGTTCACAGGCTCACAAGCGACACCTGTGATGTGCCTGAAATCTTCCCGTTATAATTGGTTTTTGATGGTCTTGCGTCATTTCTGTCTATTTGTTTTGTTACAATACAGAACTTCATCAATAAGAACTGACTGTGGATGTTCACACACATTCATTTAGAAGAACTTCTGAATTTCTACAGGAACCTTCACATCCAGCAATAATAGACTAATATTTGGTTGCTGCATCAATGAAAGGAATGACAGCCTAAAATTTATGCTCTCTGACACCGTACGCTCTGAAGTTATAATCTCCCAGAATCCTCTGTGTATTCATCTGTGTTCATTCAGAGCCGCTGCTTTCTTTGTTGAGTGGAGGATGTTTTAATTAGCAGCGATACATTTGCATTTGCAAGAAACAAAAAGACTCTGTATTAGCACAGCTTGTCTTTCATTTCAGACATTATTCCCATTATCCCTTATGCCCCCTAGACATTGTTTTAGTAGTGCATTTGCATCCCCTAAAACATTACAGTGCTCGCCGTGTCTCTTCTTCACTTTGGCTCCTCCTCAGGACAGGAAGGTGGAGACATATCATCACAGTTGATTGATATAAGCAATTTTGTGTTGTACTGTTTCCTTTATCTTTGACTGAGTGTTTTTTAGAAGGATTTCTCTCATGGGAGTTAAATAAGCTTTCATGATTAACCAAATCAGATACACTCTTTGATTTATGACATGGGTTAATGTTCACCAACGCCACTGAAATAAAAAGCATTAACTCTTTATGTTATATTGTCTTTGTTTTATGGAGCACAGATTATGTTGTCAGCGCGGTTATGATCTCCTGGTTTAGATTAAGGGGAGGTGGTAAATTTGTGTTGTGATGTTTTTATGGGGGATCTGGAGTGGTGTACCGTCTTTTCCTCCCCTCGTGCAATTACAACACCCCGTCCGGCTAAATAAGCAATATGGGTTATGTCCAGACAGGACCTGTCAAGTCATTAAATTTGTAGTTTGAAAGTGCACAATTGATGATTCAGGAAAAAACTGTGACTGTGTCTCATAGCCGTGGTGGTGTAGGTGGTGTATTTGTGCTGGCAACACATGAGGAGCCTTTGGGCAGGTTTAAGTCTGGCCAGCATCATGTTTTAATTCATTTATTTCCTCTTAATGTAAGGCCAAAATACCCTTAAATTAAATATTTATATTAATAACAGAAGTATGCTATGATTTAGCACATTTAGGTTTTATGAAACAAATCTGTTTTTTTAGATGTGCAGTGATTACATCATCACGATCGGAAGGAAATGATATATAATTTAGTCTAATATCAATATGTAACGGATAATTCATCAGTCAGCTGGAAATAAACCTAGACGGGTTTAACCAGATCACCCTATAATGGTTTATTTTGTGATAATGACCAGCTGACTGTACTTCTTTCCACTTATTTCAAGGTCGCTTACCAAATGAACAAATAAGTGGACATCAAATATTGATTTTAGCTAAATTATTTCATTGTGCGAGAAGAGAAAGCTCACTGAGTGCTACAAGAGACAGGAAACTTGCACAATGTAGGAGATTAGTTGCCAGGGACAACAGTCAAATATACAGTTTTGTTATAATTAGTAGTATTAGTTATTGTTATTTAGTTATTATTATTAGTTATTGTTACTAAACAAAAATATTTGACTGCAAAACAGTGTGTTTGACCAATCATGACCAGTCGAGTATTACAGAAAGCTGTGTAATAAGCCAAGATAATGATAAACTAAAGTAAGGTTATAATAAAAACCTCAGCCCTATCTTAAGTATAACAAAAAGCTCCAGACAATTCCCTCTTGGTGCTCTATAACTATAGAGACGCAGTGGTACTATGTAATTTCCTGCTTAGCGGTTAGCATATATAGCCCCTTCAGAACCATAGAAAGTTCCGTTTTTTGCTTTGTCACCTCACACAGTGTGAGATGAAACACAATTTTATGTATCAGTTCCCCTTGGAGCTTTAGAATACCTGTGTCGTAAGACTGGTATGTGTTAATCTTTTATAGCTCAGCATGTTCTTCTGCTTTTTCCTCATAAAGTGCGGTGTCTGGAGATGACTACCAAGAGGAAGATCATCGGCCGCCTGGTGCCATGTCGATGCTTCCGGGGGGAGGAGGAGGTCATCTCAGTGCTGGATTACTCCCACTGTAGCCTGCAGCAGGTCCCTAAGGAGATCTTCAGCTTCGAGCGCACACTGGAGGAGCTCTACCTGGACGCCAACCAGATTGAGGAGCTGCCCAAGGTGAGTTGTCAGGTGTCAGTTTAAACATGCATAATGTCTACCCAGCAGTAGCTCGATCACCTCATTGCTTATGTTCTACAGTAGTATTTATAGAAATGTAGCATGGGTGAACACATTATTTTTTGTAAAGCACATGCTATTTATTTTGCTTATTACATTGGCTAATATATGGCACAGCTGTATCAGGACCATGGACAGCTCCCACTGAGTGTGTACGGTGCATTCAAAAAGTATTCAGACCCCCTTCACCTATGTTGCAGCCTTTTACTATTATTTTTATTCTATCATTAATCTACACTCAGTACCCCATAATGACAAAGTAAAAACAGAATTTTAGAAATGTCTGTAAATTTATTGAAAAGAAAAACTGAAATATCACTTTGGCAAAGGTATCCAGACCCTTTGGAACAAAGTGCCTCCCATTTCCCCTGATACCCTGAGAACTCAAAGACAGGATTGTTGCAAAGCACAGATCTTGGGAGGGCTACAAACACAAGGTTTCCAAGAGCACAGTGGCCTCCATAAGTCACTCTAACTAAGCTCCAGACATGCTGTGTGGAGATGGGACAAAGTTCCAGAAGGACAACCATCACTGCAGCCCTCCACCAATCTGGGTTTTATGACAGAGTGGCTAGACAGAAGCCTCATCTCAGTGCAAAACACAAGAAAGCCTTCTTGGAGTTCCTGAAGGACTCTCAGACTGTGAGGAATAAGATTCTCTGGTCTGATAAAACCAAGATTGAACTGTTTAGCCTCAGTTCTAAACATTATGTCTGTAGGAAACCAGACACCGGTCTGCACATACCAACAGTGAAGCATTGTGTTGTGGGAGTGTTTTTCAGCAGCAGGGACTGGGTTGAGAGAAAGCTGAATGGAGAAAAGTACAGAGATATCATCAATGAAAGCCTGTTCCACAGCGCTCAGTCCTCAGACTGGGCTGAAGATTCACCTTACAACATGACAGTGACCCTAAGCACACAGCCAAGACAACACAGGAGTGGCTTAGTGAATGTCCTGTGAAGTGGCCCAGCCAGAGCCCTGACTTGAACCCTATTAAACATCTCTGGAGACCTGAAAATAGCTGTCCACTGACGGCCCCCATCCAACCTGACCGAATTTGACAGGATTTGCAAAGAAGAATGGCAGGAAACCCCAATCATCATATTGAAAAAGACTTGAGGCTGTAATTGCTGCAAAATGTGCTTCTAAGTACATTTTGCAAGTACTAAGTACTAACTGAGTATTAAGTAAAGGGTCTGAATACGTATGTAAATGATATTTCAGTTTATTCTTTTTAATAATTTTACAGACATTTCTAAAATTCTTTTTAAGTTTTTACTTTGTTATTACGGATACTGAGTGTGGATTCATGAGGAAAAATGTTTTTAAACGATTGTAGTATCCGACTGCAACATAACAAAAGTAAAAGGAGTCTGAATTCTGAATGTACTGTATATGAAGTATATCACAGATCTGTGGATCAGGTTTATATAAGCTGTGTACACTGTGCCTGGTGGGATTTAGTTAGTTTGGAATATAAGCAGGTGTATTGTTTGTAGTTAGGCTAATGTAATTCATGTACATCTGACAGAATGTTGTTGTTTGTTCGAATATTGTTTTTTGAATATGGATTCATATACCTTCTTTAGGTATCAAGATATTACGTGTCTTCCATATAACATTATGTTCACTGGTAATGCTTGTTTTCCCTGTCAAAACAGTATTTGACCTTGGGTTCAATGTTAAACAAACAGCATTATAAATCGTTGTTAAACATACTGATTTATCTTGTTTCATGTTTCACACTGTTGATGCTTTATCCCGGGTTGTCAGATTTTGAGATTTGTCATTGGAGCTGAATAAAATGAATAAAATTTTCAGCAGATATTATTACTGCTGGTATCACATCGCCGCTATTTGCACACCTCCTAATCTAGTAAAACCAGACAAACTATGAAAAAATGTGATTTGGAAGTTAGAACTGATAGGAGGTCCACATGTATTTGTGTTTTTGTGCAGATAACCTGATTTTAAATCTGGCCTGTGACTTTTGATCTCCTCCCCATTGTTTTCTGTCTACATTGTCCATATCTAATATAGAGACAAAGGGCCAATATATACAACATTATACGTGTAAACTGTTGCTTAAGACATTGCTTTAGGATAATTACTAAAACATTGTCGTAATCCAAGGTTTAAAAATATGGTAGTTTGGTAGTATGGTAGTATGCATTTATACAGGTATGTGAGTTAACTTTTGCATGCAAGCTAACTTGCTTCCAATAATATATGACATTTTTGTACGGGTCAGTCCTGTTGTGCAGTACCTTTTGAGTTCTATAACTTAAAAATGGAATATGATTTTATTCAATTCAATTCAGTTTTATTTATATAGCGCTTTTTACAAAACATTGCTTCAAAGCAGTTTTACATAATAATAGTAAAAAGAATAATAAAAATAAAACACAGAACAAATGTCAGACATGTTAATGGTTTTGTTGTAGTTTAAGGTAGTTTCTCTATAAAAATGTATGCCAGACTTTCAGAAATATGTTCTAGTCAACCTCAGACATGTACCGTAGGCTTTATTTACTTATTTAACACAATGACAAGATGACTAAGAATGTGCTTATAAATGTGAAAGCTAAAGTCAGCTTACATTAAAAACAATGTTTTGAAAATTCGGTGATGATTTACTGATTTAAAGTTTCTACGTTTGTCTTGCTAGAAGTTGGCCAATATCAACATTTGCTCAAACCAAAGCAGGTTTTTTTTTAAATGTACCCATTTTGGTTTACTTATCTGTAATACTGTAATAAAAGGTATCTCTGTCTCGTTTTTAGCAACTCTTCAACTGTCAGGCACTCAAGAAGCTGAGCATGCCTGACAATGACCTCTCCAACCTGCCAACCACCATCGCCAGCCTTGTGAATCTGAAGGAGTTAGATATTAGTAAAAATGGTACATTCTATATATCCTGTATATCATAAATTCTGTATTTGGATTAAGGGTTGTCTTCAACTCTTTTTCTTTTACATACATTTATTTACACAAACATATCAACAAGGTAAAACTGGATTCATTATTCATTTTGTGTAGGTATTCAAGAGTTTCCAGACAACATCAAATGCTGTAAATGTCTATCAGTTGTGGAGGCCAGTGTAAACCCTATTGCCAAGTAAGTAGAGCTGTCCACTTGTATCTGCTTGTGTATTTGTTTGTATTAATGTTCTTTATGTTCTTTATAGTGTATAGTGTCTTGTATATTGTAGCGCATTGTGTTAATGACTAGTATGGTATTGGTAGTTAATGCGGTTTGTGTTTTAAAATCTATGTCAAGTGTATATGAGTATAAGTATATATGTAATGTATAAGGTTATCACTATTTTTAATCACCTTTTGCCTTTACTAGTTGTTTAAATGATTCTGTCATATTCCAGATTAATTTTTAAAAGTACAAAAATTCAATGAGAATAATGATAGTTTTAGATGCAGAATAACATGTCGCACTGCAAGACAAAAATATCGAAACTTCTCAAATGTATTTAACAGCAATCACTCTTTATAAGTGTTTGTCATTTCCTTCTGACACAATTTCCTTATACAATTCACACAATATGAAATTGTTTATTTTTTTATGCATAGATTTGCAGCTCTTATTCTTTATACTCTGTTCCACAAATGGAAAAAGTTTTGTTGCAATTTGTGAAGCAATTTGCTCTCTGGGTCCTCAAGAAAGTAAACAAGTATTAAGGGCAAATAAATGTTGATATGCCCAATGCAAATGCTAAATATTTTCATAATCCATCATAAACATAGTTGAATTATGAAGCTTATTTGTACTTTAATACAGCATATTGCAAGCGCACCTTGTGCTTAAAAAATTAATCAAGCTTATTTTGGGGAAAATTAAAGATGCATTTCTATTTTTAGTTTGTTTTGCTGTAGAAATACAAACTTTATCTCAGTCTAAAGCTGAAGTCTTTTATTCAGAAGTTTATAGTAAAGGATAAAATGTTCAGTAGCTAGTGTACGGTCTCTGCAGAAGACCTCATGCACATATAAGAGCCAGTCGAAGCAGAAGTGTAGAGGGATTACAGATAGCTCTCTCTGCTCTGAAGTACTTAACGCTTATCAAATCTTAAGGGCATTGGCCTTAAAGAGGGTCTGATCACCTCTCTGTTTCCTCAGACTCCCCGATGGCTTCACCCAGCTCCTCAACTTGACACAGCTCTTCTTAAATGACGCCTTTCTCGAATACCTACCTGCCAATTTTGGGAGGTAAGAGCTTCATCTAAGGCCTTTGTTTTCTTCTCTGCTGGGGATTGTGAAACAGTTATTTAGTATGCCCATCTGGGTTCATCATGTTCTTTGTTTACTTTTTGCCATAGCATTTTTTATTTTTAGAAGTTATTTTGTATCCATGGCAAACAGTTACAATGGCACAAGCGTAATATGGCAGTGAATTTCCTGAAGCTTTCATGAATAAATTGGGGTTCTTGCACCTCATATTTGCTTTAAAGAAAAAGGGAAAAATTCATTATTGTACACGTGACACTGTAGATTGTTCAAGGGTCGTTACATTAGGTTTTAACAAATTTGTGTTTGCTGCCAAAAGACACTTAGATTCTTTTTAGAAATGATTTCCATGAAAATGATTTAAAAGAAATGATGTGTTTCAGATTGTCCAAATTACGGATCCTGGAGCTTCGTGAGAATCATCTGAAAACTATGCCAAAGTGAGTCACTTCCTGTTAATATATACTTATAAATAATGTTTTTTCTTATGACTAATGCCCTTAAAACATGGGCTCATTGAATAAATATATGGTGTAGAGGAGTATACACTATTACAAACAATTGTTTGATAAAACAAACTATTTTGCTGACTTTAGGGTCTTTTGCATCATTAGTCATTATAATCTGGCTAAGCTTCTTTCATTTTGATTAAATTAAATTTGACTTCCTTCCTCTGCACTGCCATATAGTTTGAAGAGATGTCCTGGTTCAATGCTATTTTTAGTCTGCCAGCAATAATGCCACCTATCCTCCTTTAAAACAAGCATGATGTAATGTTTTACAGCTGATGCAACAGTGGCACAACTAAATTTAGCGAATTCCCAAAATTCATGGATGCGTTTCAACCATGATGTCATCTTCGCTTTGTCATTTGTCATCAGTTTCCCAAAAGGCAAAGTTTTTCGGTCTGTGTGTGTTTATGCAGCTGGCCCAAGACAGCTTTGAATATGACTTGTCTCTTTTTGTATTCTTGTCATGTTTTAGGTCAATTCATAGGCTGTCACAACTGGAACGCTTAGACTTGGGAAGCAATGAATTCTCTGAACTGGTAAGAGGGACATTCAATTGAACACCTTCGTCACTGAAACAGCTGTTAACTCACTCATTCTTTACCCAGCATGGTTCTTGGCTTTAGCAGGGATTCGGGAATAGCTTGCCTCTATAGCCAGAATCTATCATCAGATCTCCTGTGCTGCAGTGCGTTGGTTGCATCATGCAACGATCCATTATTCATCAGTTGGTTCGAACATGCAGCGCGTGGCATGACAGAACATTCGCTCCTGAGCTGTATTTAATTGGCTCACCCAAGCTGGAGTAAACAACGGCAGGAATTTTTCACAAATGTACCATTTAGCCCATACCCAGACCAGCTTACAGTTGTTCCGGTTACTCCCTGTTGTTGACAATGTTTTGGGTCTAAATCAATAACCAGGTTCCTGAGCTGGGAAGTTACTGTCACCAGATCAGCTATGTCAGCTGAATTCCAAAGTAGACATCATTATCCGATGTCTTCCAGAAATTGCATTGCTGTGAAAATTTGACTAGGCTAAGGATACTTTGGTCTTTCCAAAACGTATGTTCAGTCTCAAATGGGGCTTGGGGCAGAATTTTATATTTGGCCAAATATTACTGAGATATTTTAAACCTTCCAGTGTCAAACGTGTAAACACTGTGTAAGTGTGTGGTGTTTGAAAATTGCTTTTTTTAACTCTCTACGTGTCTCACACACATTTCAAATATCCAGGGCACTGTGTCCTTGGGTGACAAAAAAATACATGTCCTCACAAGGGGACAGATGGTTTGGCATTGCAGTAAACGTGCTTTACTGCTCAAAGCCCCCAAGTAATAGAAGAACACCCATCAACACTTGCTGCTTCCACTGTCGGACTTCAATCTGTGTGTCCCACTTCAGAATGAACTTTCAAATAACTTTCGACCTTTCCTGTCGGCAGTCTCGTCACTGGTCCAGTTTTTCCACCAGCGCCAGGTTTGGGAATGTTAACCGGGAACATTGTCCCCAGCTCTGTGATAAAGGGGGGCCCACCAAACAGGGACGCATCCTAACCTTAAAATTTAGTTCCAGGTCCCATGAATTCTAGCTCTGCTTTGCACTACTCTTTTAATTTAAACGTGTTTCTAAGGCTGTTTCTTGGGCAGCACTCTGAATTACCATTACTAGCCGTCTGCACTACACTATACACTTATACACTAGCATACAAATAAAGTGTTAGGATAAATCTTCAGTAAGAAGAACAATAGCACACTAACAAACAGCGATCCTCAACTCAAACGTTAGTGATTTCCTCAAGTGTTTTGACAGGATTTGGATGTATTGCATCAGGTCAGGTAATCATGGCTCAGCAGTATCAGACAGTTACACAGTCTGATAACAATCATTAGTTTCATTTATTACAGCTCAGTGGGTGTTATGTTCAGATAAGTTAATGTTTCTATCTCAGAGTACAGACATTCTGACACAATGAAGCACTGAAGACGTGAGGCATTTGTCAGGGTATGAGAACCGCGCTGTGATTTTGGCAGATGTGGGCTGGTGTGGTGCCCTGAGCAGCAGATAGTTTCTTAATTGAAGTCCTTGCTGTGGGGATCATGAAGGCGCAGATGCTGTGGCTCAAAGGAAGAAAGACGCAGAGAGCAGCCATTAAGAATTGCCAGATAAGTCTGTTAGACACAAAGCAGTGGCTTTTAGCCTTTTTCACTTTAAGGCCCCCCCTTGCCCATCTAGCCAAAAGTTTTTTGAAATATTGAAAATACTAAAAAACCTCAAAGTCTGTGAGAAATACTCGTTCCACCAAAAATCTGAGCTTTCGATCTTTGGATAAAGATTTTAATGACTTACATTAAATACGCACCAAATGGCACATCATGCATCTCAGGATGATGAAATTCACAACATAAAGAAATTGGTTTTCTTTTAAAAAACGATATACAGTGTTACTCTCTTGTTGGTTATGACAATCTTTATTGCCAACAGCCAGAAGTGCTGGAGCAGATCCATAGTTTAAAAGAGCTGTGGCTGGACAACAATACATTACAAATCGTACCAGGGGTGAGTACAGGATATGCCCACTCTCAATATCAATATATTATAATAGATTTATACTGTACTATCTATGCATAAACTGCTGGTCAGTTGTGTATATGTGTTTGTGTAAGGTGATATAGCATTTCTTTCAATATCAAATCTTTGTTGTCTGCTCAAGTCGGTTGGGAAATTGAGGCAGCTTCGATATCTGGACTTGGCCAAGAACAGGATTGAGAGTCTGGATGCAGATGTGTCTGGATGTGAGTCCTTAGAGGACCTGCTGCTCTCATCCAACATGCTTTCACAGTTGCCTGACTCAATAGGTGAACTTTCTCTGTTCATTTTCCCTTATAGAAATATAAGGATGGCTGTGAACTTTATTAGGGAACTTGAGTATGTTTAGCAATTTACAATAAGGTTCCATTCGTTAATGCATTAGCTAAAACTAACTAACAGTGAATAATATATTTTATAGTATTTATAGTTTTTAATATTTGTCAATATTCATTCATTTTTAAATGCACTTAAAACCTTAAATGCAGTTGTTCATTTTAGTACATTGTGCATTGATGTTAATAAAATGCAACTTTTGATTTTAAATGTATTAGTAAATATTGAGGTTAACATTAACTAGGATTAATAAATGGTGTTTAATATTGTTAATTGTTAGCTTATGTTAATCAAAGTAGTTACCTAATTTAAAACAAATGGAATCTTATTGTAAAGCCATTTTAGTGTTATTGCTATATTAAATTAAATTATTATATTAAAGCCATATTTTTACTTTACAATCTTTTACAGGGAAGTTAAAAAAGTTGACAACATTAAAAGTTGATGACAACCAGCTCAACTCACTGCCTAACACCATTGGAAGGTTAGTAACTCACAACTCTGCTTTTATAAATGAAAAAATGACAAAGGCAGAAAATATCTTAGACATTTGATCATAATCACAATAATCACAATTTTTGTTGCAATATTAATACAGTTTTTTTTGACAATTTATGGACTTTAATTGTGGTTTATAGCAAAATAACAGACCTTTTATCCTCAGGGTAGTCAGCGCAGTCTTTAATGAACTGACCCTTTACAGTTCTCATACTTTTATGATGACACTCTGTAACATTGACATTTGTAACTGAAGCTCGTAGTCTCTATATTGGATTTCTCTCTGGACTGCCATCTGGGGCACAACAATAACAACTCTTCAGCTCTACTGCTGTCATTCTGGCCGTTCTTCTCACCCCAGCATGAGCACAAGCTGACTGTTAAATTTACTGTGACACTCAGCAATATTAACAATAACTTTGGTTTAATATTTGGTTACATTTAGAGTCAGTGCAAATCTAGAACCTAAGAACAAAAGACCTCAAATTTAAGACCTAAGACCCTTATTATGCGTTTCCATTTGCTGACAAGTAAGCATTCTTTTCCCAGTCCATGTAACATGGAGAAGTAAGCATTGTTTATTTTCATATACTGTACAGTATCAAGAGATAAAAGATACTGTTCTGTTAAAAGGTTAAAAACACTTGATTCTCATGATCTTAAAATATTTTAATCTGAAGCCTGTTTTCTTAAATGTTTGAAATTATTTTGTAGACAAAAATGTAAGTGTGGCAACTGGGTTATAAAATGCCAGTAAATCTTTTTTGCAAACTCTAGGCAAAGGGCAGCTATATTGAAGATGCTTGAAAATAATGTAGTTTAATTTATTTTAAATGTTTATGTAGTCACAATTTCTAGACATACATTTGTGTTACTTTATAGTTTTGCTAAGTTTAGTATTATTCTAAAATGTGAAAAAAACAAAAACAAAGAATAAGTGTTTATTAACTTTTGTACTGTATGATTTAAGGAAATAAATTGTACATGTGTATACAGTTTTGGGACTAATTTAAAAACTTAAAAACTTACAGACAATAAATAACAATATTGTAATATACATTGAATTAGGTTAAGTTAAAATATAAATTTATGTAATATAAGTAATATAAATTATATTATATTATCTAAGTTAAGAATATTAGTACACTTCCCAAGCCAGGTAAAACTTTTAATTCAAATAGTTTAGGTTTTACTTTTAAGCTGAATTTTAATTAAAAAATCTGATGCGGTAATCAGGGATGAGGCATATAAATACCATCCTCCACATTATCTGTTATTTCAGAGGTCACATTCTCTGCAATCTGCCTTTATCATTTACCATAGCGGTCACCACTACATCATTCCTGTGATACTATTCTCCATGCATCTCTCTTCTTGGTTTGTCATTGCCCGGTTCTGTGTGTTGTGTTAATCAAACATGCATCTTAAATGGGCACCTCA
>JAZGTJ010017220.1:0-12188 GCA_036877575.1 Botia almorhae
GAACATTCAAAAAGGATGAATTGCATTGTTTATTTGCACATGTCTGCACTGCTTTGGCACTGTATTCACAACAATAATTATGCAAATCAGGTAAACACAACAAACAGGTTCACAAATTCTGTGCTGAACATGATTACATCTAACCAAATAAAAAAAAATACAAACGTCTTTTAGATGTGTCTGTATGTATGGCCAGTTAAAAACACTCATTATTAGTTAAAAAGATGCAGGTGTCTGTGTTAAAATTCTGTGCTAACAAGTGGCACAACTGCTTCATGTACTCACTCCTCAGACTAATATAAATGTAAATTATTTTGCTCGAATCTCTGAGGTGATGCAAGATACAAGGGTGATATGAGAGAATAAATCTTGTACATGAAATATAAACATGAAAAGGAGCTTGAAATTCTGAGTTATTTGTGTTTCGCGATGCTGCGCGGGTCTCATACATATCATGTGGGACAGATGTTGTGTTTCTGAGGCTGGTGGCTAACAGTGAGTTGCAGTGAGTTGTCACAGCATCTGTCAGACAGCGCAATCATAAACAGCTCCCTGGTGTTTAAAGAGCATGGATCACAGCCCTGCTTGTTTCTGATTGCATCGGGGCATTGTGCATTGATTGACCCCTCCCCCCAGGTTCCAGAGCGCAGGATTAGGTGGAACTCTGCATGCCGTGTGAAGCACCTGATGAAAGAGAAGGAAAAATCTCTTTTCCCATCCACCTTCTTTTGTTTTTGTAGTGAGCAGTCATTGGTGCATTACTGGCCAATTGTGTTCCCTCTGAATGCGTGCCAGCACTCTTGCTACTTTTGGGTTAGAGAGATTTTTTGGCACAGCGGGAGCATATTATTGGGCGAGCGCAACAATTTGTATTGCATTCATCTTGCGCTGTGTGATAGCCGGTCTGCAATCTAATGCTCATCAGATGTCAAGACTCATAAGACATGCCTAAAGGAATCTGGAAAATAAATTAGAGTTAAACAAGCCTACCACTGGAATTAAAGCAAATTAAGCATACTTCAGGAGTTAAGCCAAATTAAGCATAGTATTGGCATTGAGATGCTTCAGATATCTCTACAAGATATCCAATGTCAACACATTTACATTTAGTGCAAACTTATTGGTTTGATAATGAATGCAGGTGGATTCTGACACTTACAATGAGATACAATTGCATAAACCTGCCCTCCCTCTGCTATTGGTCAGAAACGATCAATAGTCCTGCCCTAAACTTATGCCCATTGTTGAGCCAGTGTTGCTACATCCACTCCAACCCATTCAGACTACTTAAAAAATGGCCTTTAATTCACCTTTAATATTTCGCAGTTCCAATCCTTGATAGGTGAAGGATGGATGGAAGGATGGAATGAGCAATATAGTTTTTCAGGAGGTATTAATCTGTGTTAATGTTAAATGGCATTACAATTGTTCATGTTAGTCAATTGTGTGTTAACTAATGTTAACAGTTAACTAATGTAACTAACTTTTCATTTTACATGAAAATGGGTTCTATATGGCAGTACAGTACATTAAATTTAAAATTTAATAAAACACACAAGAGTGAGCTCTTTCCAAGTACCAAAAATATGCTCACAAATACCTCTGAACAGAAATAATAGATGTATCAGGAAGTGCAAGCTGCAGATTCTGTGGCACTTTTTAAAAAAGGAAGATGAAATGAGAGCAGTGCTTTTTGAAATCCGCCTCACAGACATCATTAAACGCCATAGTGCCATTCATCACCTTTGTTCTGGTGTGAAATCTCGGAGTTTAAGTCACAGTTATGACACTTTAAAAAAAGTGTAAAATGCAAAACCTCTTACACTCTCACAAAATTGGGGGCAATTATTCCAAAATGTGCATAACCTCTTGTGTATAACCTTTAACATATCATTTATGGAAACAGTTGCTATGAAATGCTTTGCTGGGCTTCCAGAAAAAGATCATGTACAAAAAAAACACATCATTTCTCTTTTTTATCTTATCCTCAAATCATATGTGTGTATTTGGCCTCGCTGGTTTACACGAAACAAATACTTGACACATCCAAACCATATTTGATCATAACAGTGTCTTTGTGTTTGGCACTCAATTTGTTTACCCTTTTGAACAGATACAGATGAATATGGCCCAGCAGTGGTGTACATGCTCTGAGATCACAGCTGATATCATAGGATAGTTCATAAAAACTACATTTGTATATTTCCTGAGAAAAATACCAGTGGTTCTTGCCTGTGCAAAGCTGACACATAGCTGTGGTGTTCTGGATGGTTGTTAGCACATTGATATGTGGTCTAGCTAAACTGGGATCTTTTACATGTTTGGCAGGTGGTTAGTTACAGGTGGCTAATCACTCTGCAGGTGTTTGGGCAGGTGGAATATTCTCATCTCTAGATGTGGCTCAGCTTCTATAGAATGGAAGTCTATAGGATTTTCCCTTTTATTTTTGGTGTACAAAAATGTTTGCGTCATCAACAGTGTAAGATGAGGTATATGTAAGTTTAATACTTAAAAGTGCAATAAGCAATTTCTGAGAAATGCTGTTGAAAATTGAAATCAACACCCAAACAATTTTGTGAAAATTGGCTATATGGCTGTTCTGTGTGCTGAAAAACAATACTGTATTTGCAGTATTGTTCTGGCTGTGTATGAAAAAACAAAGTGGATAGGACTGATCACCATAACACCATAACACTCTCTTAGCCAATCAGCAATAGGAGGATATGCAGCAGTTGTTAGTCACTGTTTGTGTTGCATAGTGTGCATAGGGTGGAGCAATGAGGGGATGGGGGTGTTTTTTGGGTGTCAATTTTATATATCTGCACCTTTCCGCATGGAAAGAAACCCCAAATCCCCTTAGTAAGCACCAGTAATAAAATACTTTTCAAAACAATCAATGAGGTTGCAGAGTGATTTATTTAGTAAAGGAATTATATTGAATAAAGTTCGCATTTTTGTTTTTAATGCAGAAAAGATGTTCAATTTTTTAGTTGTTCAAGTTTAATCCAACATTTTACACACTTGTCTAGCGAGTAACTTTTGTCAGAAATGTAGTCAGTTCTCAAACCCAGAAATCCAGACCGTACAGTCATATCTAGAAGTTTTTCCAACCACATAAAGATAAGCAGTCGAGTGAGGTATTGGAGGACTGAACCATGAGCATTGACTGTGCAGGCAGATAACAGGGTGTTAAAGCACTTACAACCCTCAAGATGAGAGGAGATACATTCATTAGTCCATGACCTGCAAGGTCCTTCCATGTCACAATTCCCTCAGATCCAAATCTCACTTTATTGAATTCTACTCCAAAAAGCAATAAGCAGCATCCTCTTTTGGTGTGGCTGGGGACATGGATGTAAGAAAACACGCTAATAATAAAGAATCACAGCTGAACTAAATAATATTATGGAGCCTCTTCCCTTGCCAAGAGTCACCAACAAGCAAACACCCCAACAAACAACACAACAACCTCCTCCATTCAGCTAGCTGGTGCATTTCCTACTTTTGGTGCAGCGGAATTACACCTGAAATTCTCCTCAAAAAGAGAAGAGAAAAAGAAGTGAGGAAGGCACAAATTTAGGACACCAATGACGGTAGATCAAAAACAGAAGAACAGCTTTCTAAAGAAGCCACGGAGTTGAAGCAAAGATATGTATGTTCTTTAAATAGTTTAAAGTTTCTGAGGTCTCTGAAAGCTCTAGAGTTTCTTCTCAGACTAGGATTTTGCTCAGAGGATTGATTTTCAGATTTCTCTTTCATTTGATTATTGGTCATTTTGACATCAATAAGTGTCTCTGATTATTTAGTTCTCTGCTTATTTAGATCTTTCATCCTTTGACAAAAACAATGAAACTCTGCTGAAGAAGACATCCATAGAGTCGTTTTATTTCCACAGGTGCTTTGAATGAATATAACGCAATAATAGCCAAAGACCATCTCTAAAGATACAAACTAATAAATGTATGAGCTTCAATATTTGTGTGTGCATATGTCTATAGAATTCCTTAAGGTACAATACTAAGCTGTACAGTGTTGCACTGGGCGGTAAATTGGCTCTTGTACTTCCTTGGTACGTCTGTGTTTCATATTTTCCTGATCTTTTTGTCAAAAGTGTTTGGACTTTAGAACTTTCTAGATCGTTTTTTCCCAGCATCCCACACACTTAACATTCAAACTTTCACATTAGTACCAATGATACTTCCTCTGAGAACTTAGATTTTATTCCAGTTTTTCTGGGGTTGTTCATGTTTGTTATGTATTGCTGACATGTTGTCATAGCAGTGATATCAAATTCCCCAATGGGAGATTGACTTTTGAGGAGCTGGTTATAATGCGAATTAGGAAAACCCACACAACACATGTATTGTGCGATAATATAACAATGATCTAACCTTTATCTTTCTAGTCATTTATTTACTGGCAGATACTGTCTGTTAACTTTAAAAATCGTGCCTAATGCTGGTCCCATGGGTTCTTTACTCCAGGACTGTAACGTCTTGGGGGGACCAGCTATTTTTTCTATATTTTCTTCAGAAATCCCATGAGCCAGAATGGATTCTTGTACAAATATTCCCCAAGACTGCTTTGGAATCTTAGTCATCAGCATGTGTTAAAATCGACCCTATTTACTTTGTTAATGTCTTCTTGGCTTTATTAAACATTATTCACCACTGTATGTTATTCTGAAGAAAACAGTTTTTTAAGCTTTCTTCAAAATAGAGTTTCTTCAATGTCTCTCAGTATTTTTTAGTTGCACGGGCTGTTCATTAAAGTTAACCAATAGCCAGCACTGTCCACACATTGTTTAATGCTTTAATGCATTGGTAAGATATATAAGAAATAATGGTCAAGATCTTTAGTGTGGGTGCTGTCTGGTTACATTCAAGTCTGGCTCCATCCATTAGAAAAATCTATATAGCTCATAATATTTTTAACTGGTTTAATAGTGGAACACTAGATAAAGAAAAGCAAAACAGCATCTACTGAGGTCCATTACACAACAGCATGACAATATGAGCATCAACACACACACAACATTATGCTACACAGTAGACGCATGGAAATCAAGTATTTCGCATTTAAAAGAGATAATGTTAAATTTACCCCGTAAAGCAGGCAGCATAAGGAAAAATACGCATAGCAACGGCTATATGAGAGCCACGGGTCATTTAGATCAAGGCTCAGGAGACACTTTTAATTGACAAATTATATCTAATAAGGTTCTGCGCAACGCTGGCTTTCTCCCACTAAATCACCTCTACCTGTGCCAAGAGGCTGTAAAATACTTGGTGCAGATATTGATCCGAAAGATTTACTTAAATGCCAGGCGGTTCTAGGGGCTGCTGTCATTGTTAAATTTAGAGAGACTCTTCAATAAACCCTCAGGGCATTTTCCTCACATAGCTCATTCTTATAAATTAATTGGATGGAAATGGATTATAATGAAAATACACATGCATATATAATAAATGAGGTCATTTTTTAAAAATCGTACCGTGGAATAACATTTAATTTTATATTTAGTGTAGAACAGGGCAAAGATGTTCGATATTTCCTAGGGTTTGTGAATGTGTTCATTTCAGTACAGCACATTACTAGCAAACAGATTGGTCGAAATGGCAGGCATGTTTTTTGGCTGACACAGAAAGCATATCTCCATAGTTGACGGTGGAGTTTGTTTGTTTGTTTTCCCTGTGACAGCTGTTTCGGACTGGACCGCACAGCAATTTATTGGGCCACTACGGACAGTTTATCATAGACAGGACACGGAGCATACAGCATTCATCACACGCAGAGCCAGGACCTAGTCAGGAGAGCAATTCCAGGGGCTACCGCTTTGCAAGGCGTAGTATGAATCAATGCCAAAGCAAAAGCACGGAGAGGAAAACACTTTAAAAATATAGTTCACTCCAAGATACATAAAAAGTCATGTTGAATAGACTGCAGTAACTCTTCCTCTACATCCCGCCTTCAAACAATGACGGTTTGTCCAAGAGCAGCACAGACGTAATGCAGAGACACAAGAATGTGTGTGACACAACAGAAATACCTCTACTGTATTTAGGGGTTTAATCATAGTAAATGAATTGACCGTACCTCAGAGCTGGAAACCTCTCTCGTTTGCCTCATCATCAAAATGAATTCAGGTTAGATGAAGTTTGTGCTTTGGTAAGATGAATAGGACAGTTTTATGGAAATCCATTAGTATTGTAAATAGCCCGAATAGTTCATATAATTTAACCGGTTTAATGGTAAAACAACAGCTGAAGGACAAATGATCAGAAAGCCAACTGAGGTGCAAAGGCCGTGTTATTGTAATTTCAATAATATCTGACGGGTGTTTTAAAGTTAATGGTAAACGCAGTTAAATCATTTGTGTAAAACCAGTTCCCCTACAAAATGCACTTAAAGGCAGTATAATTATTAAGTGCATGTTGCACTCTTGATAATTGCTCATCAGGGTCTCATCTGCTCTCTTCACTCCTGTAATTAAACAGCAGTGTTAGGGGAGAGGCTTGTGAATGTGACACCAGGATATACTAATGATGTTCATAGCTGTCTCAAGACTGTCATCCAGCTACTTGCCTTCCACATAATACATATGTAATAATAATATAATATAATATAATATAATATTAGAATTACATCTCAGTACAAAGGCTTTGGACAATATTGGGGTAAATCTTCAATAAGTAGTTTTATTAAATTTTGTTTTAGAAAATGTACACACATTAAACAATCAACATGCACAGCTTTACTATACACAGTGAGTCAAATTCTTTCCAATATGAAAACAGTATTCTGATCAAGTACATCATCTCACAGAGATGAAAAACAATGTATTAATACAGAAATATCAAAACATCAGGTCAAGTGTTGTATCACGTTATCAACACACGGAAGGTGAATCTAACACACTAAACCACACGTTAATCCTTTCATCATTTTAACCAAAACAAAAGATAAAGAAAAAAATAACTTGCAATCACTATTTAATCTTTCCACAAATCAATTTCTATCCAACGCACAGCACACATAATCATCCTTTACTTTTAAAAGATAAACTCAGGTTTTTTTGCACAACACTTGACCTTTCTAAAAAACAAAAGCATTACAATGTCAATGTCATTAACAAACTCAAACAATTACAAAACACAAACCTCTTTTTTCTTTTTTAAAACCTTTTTGAAGCAACCACAAACTATTTTTTTTGTTTTTTACCGAATTTTTTATCTTTTTTTAACATTTATATTAAGCACTTAAGGATCTCAGATGAAGTTCTCTGAAGCTACTTCAGAGAAAATATGAATAATATCCACAAAAATGGGCTGACAATCCAGAACAAAATACACGAGTCCCAACAGGCACCCAAATGTCAGCAGCCATTATCAAAGGTTAAATCAAAATCATGCAGCAGCTTTCACCCTGGACACAAAAGCATCCAAGAGCTTCAACAGAGTTTGATGTGACATCTATATTGTACGGCAAGTCTGTGGGGACAGTGCGACTTCTCTCGCTCAAAGAGGGCTGACGAGAGCGTGTGCTCATTTACTCTCACTTCATGCTGCTTTATATTTGACCTTACCATTTAAAACCAAGGCCAAATGTGCAGGAGCTTTAAAAAATGCCCTAGTGTCTTTCCTAATGTGCGTAAGTGAGAGTCAAACAAATGCACTGTGACCTTTTAACTGTATTTTTCATGTCAGATCCAAATATAACACAGACATAATAACACTTTCATGAGAAGAAACACATACACAAAGTAAACCTGTTTCTCAGCTGTCTGGACAAACGTGATATACAGTAGTTCTACATTCTGTTCATCTAACATCCATCTTGTCTACACCGTCCTGATAACCATTATTCCCCTGCAGATCTGGTCAAAAGCCCCTGCAGGGTCCACTATAATTTATTAGGGTGTTTTAATGACTTCTACATCAAGGCTAGGATCGGTCAAATTTTTCATCACAAAAAGATTAAAAACAGACGTCCATTTTATGCGTTTCAGATTCTTTTCCCTCTCTTTTATCTTTCTTCCAGTATATTTATTTTCCTTTTTGGCAGCATGTTTTTGTTGTATTCCAACAAGTATTATAATTAATTACCAGAACTGTGCTGTGTACAAATTCCGAGCCTGTTCCTAAAGCACTTCTCCGCTTTTGAGTGCTACTAGGTAAGCAGATTTGCGCTCCAAAGTTTCCTAAACGCATCTGATTCAGCTGATAAAGACCCTGAGGAGCATCTGGTACGTGGTCTGAAATCTGTGCCGCAGTCCAGAACGCAGGGCTATATGGTTAAACAATTAAAACAAACATTCTGGGGTGGGATTTTGCCTTTTAAAATGATGAACAAATGATAGAGAAGATGGTTAAAACGAAGCATAAATTACGGAGCATAAAGTCATGCACCATAGTCGACTTTAAAATGCTTCACTGGCATCTTAAAGAGTCGACCCTGAGGCCTGGATTGCAGTTGTGGACTGATTCGGTATAGTCCCTAGATTTAGACTTAGATTTCTATGTTGTCTGGCATATCAGCCAGAATCTAGCACTCAGAGCTGGCCTTCATTATGGGAAATTGCTCAGGGCTAATTGTAAGGGCGTGTTTATGCTACTACCTGATTTGCATAATAAATGAACTAGAGACTAAAATAGTGCAGACAACACATGCAATAAATAGTGGGCGCAATTCCTTCCTGGTGAATTCCATCTTTCGACTGATATTCACTAAAGAAGCTTAAAATGCAAACAAAACAGTCATAATGAACATGACCAGAAAATGCTTTTAGCAAAGAAAGCATTTTTAGGTTTAAGTAGCTATGCTGTTGAAATGAATTACAAATAACATCTTTCTGGTATCTACACAAGGCTTCTTACATAAAGTGCTGCGCATAGAAACCACAGCAGCAGGTTGATACTGTGTTTAGGAGAGTGCCCACTCCTCTATCTGTGCCTCTGCTCTCTCACACGTAATACTGCACATAACCCAAGGGCAAAGAAAACGTTGGACATAACCCACAAAAAAATGTATCAAAAATGCATTCTGTGTTTATGGTTTAGTATCCATGTAATAGACTGTATATAGTAGAGTTAAAAGGATAGTTCACCCAAAAATAAAACATTTTCCATCATTTACTTACCCTCATTCCAAACCTATATTATAACCCATAGTTTGAGAAATGTCTCAGTGAGGTTGTGTCCATACAACAGAAGTCAATGGCTGCCACTGTTGTTTGGCTACCAACATACTTCAAAATATCTTCTTGTTCTTCGGAAGCATAACGTCAAACAGGTTTGGAATTATATGAGGGTGAATAAATGATGAGTTTTCATTTTTAGATGAACTCTTTTAGCAGATGATTCGGTCATCATCATGAAATCATTACTTTTAAAACAGCACTAAATACATTTCATAATACTCAAATATACTCTAAAGTGGCAACACTGAAAAAGTCTTTTTATGATAAAGTGATAATAATCATGGGTTATTAAACCTTTTAGTCGAAGTCTCTGAGCTAACTGTGAAATGGTTCACAACACTGTAAAAATTGGTCACTCGTCCGAACGAAACCTTTTCTCACACACTGTTAGCAAAAACTAAAGGCTGGACCATAAAAATGGTAATATTCTCTTCTTAAACCAAAGCCTTAGAACTGCTCAAAAGTCTTAAAGGTTTGCGTCTGTTTTTTAATGAAACCTGTTATGATGTGCTTTAGGACCCATTTCAACTAAGATTTTTTAGTATGTGCTATTGGTTTAAATTTATTTCCTCCTGTAATTCATTCGCATGACTCACAGAACGCTAATAACAGACGCCAAGACTGTAGGTACCAGTGGCGTGTTACACTTATTTATGCGTGTTGAGATGCAAATATAACCATCTTACTCCAGTCTCCTGCTGTTAACACAGTTTCAGACTGCATAAGTCAAAACACACAATCTCTATAATGCTAATGTAACATTGTGGCAACAACATCATGAGAAATAGAGGCTTGTAGCTGCAACACGATGCCTGAAGCAAACAAATGCAAGCCTTACATATACTAAAACATAGATAAGGCACATAGACTCTTGTACAAGTAACTGAACCTGTAAGCAAAGGCTAAATGTTATTAAGGGTGTGATAATTACAAAACAATGCTAACAAACAGTAGCTTAATAACAACTTAAAAAAAGGATCCTAACTACTTTGGCATGTACATGGAAATAAGGCATTTGTTTAGAGGGATCGTGGAGATGAATTCCCAGTGCAGGAAAATGAGTTATCCCTCCTTGTTCCAAAAACCTTGTCAGGGTCTCAGCTCGCTTGCAAGGAGACAATGAGACACTGTACATAACATGCCCATGGAATCCAACTGCTGTGACACTGCAGTCACACTCCTCGAATGGATCACCAGACATTGGCTCAGATAACTATGGAGAGATGGATCAATAATCTTGCCACAAAAGTATTCTGGTGCCTCTCTCCCATGATTCTGCAGCGAGGAAGAGCACGGGCAATCAAACCGGTTGGGGGATGTTTAATTCTTCAGACTGTTAACACAAAGCCGGTCTCACTGTCGATAATGCGATAATAGAAAGCAGGGAGATGGGGATGGTATTGGCTCGCCAGGCTTTGGAACCTCGTACGCTCATACCTAAAATAGAGAAGAAAAGATTTTAAGGCGACTCTTCTGAAACGGATTAACTTGTGATTAATGAATACACATAAACTAGGAAACATAACAGCAATAACGAAATGCATCAGTGGGAACTGAGGAATGAAATTAGCCCTGTGGTTTTATATCATAGTTACTGTATATCAGTGTTTGGCTCTAAATCAACATACTGGGCTGGACAGCCTGGTGCTTTGAGCGGTTTACATTAACTTCCCAGTAGACGCTCTCTCTCTCTTTAAATTACTCCAATAAATAACTTGATTTTCTGAGAAAACGTAAGTGGTGCTTTCCCTGCCATGATGCTAGAGGTGCTGTGGGTACTTGCACTAGGTTTACTATATAGTTGCTAGGTATGACTAGGTATGTCTAGGTGTGACTTTTAATGCATTGCTAGGGTTGCTGGGGTGTTCTAAGTGGTTCCTAAGTTATTGTTAACTAGCCTACGCCCAAGTCTCAGGTCAAAATAAGTCTATTTTAGACCACCTTTCTTTATTAAGTAGTACTAAGGTATCATTCTGGTTTGTAGGACAAACACTTATTTTAAGTTATATGCTAAAGCTCAGTTAGCATTAATACTTGAGGTCCAAGGAGCCCCATAACAATTTATATATATATTTATATATAGTCCAGAGCAATATATAGTCAGGGGCCCAGAATTCCTTGCTTTGGTCCCAAGCATCACTGCTAAAAGGGATTGTTGATAATTAAAGGATAATAAGCCCTGTGGTTTTCTACCATAATTCTATCAGTTTTTAGCTCTGAATCAACATACATTGATAGTCTAGTTTTCCGAGTGGCTTTGCATGAACTTTCCAGTAGATGCTCTCTGAGCTGTTTTACCTGTGTTTAAATTACTCCAGTAAATAACTAATTAACGCCAAAGGAGGTTCTAAAACCGTTGGCACTGTCACAATAATTTTTAATATTAACATGCAGAAAAAGTCAAAGCTTTTTATGAAAGCTAGACATTGCAGACCAATGGATGAAAAATGTGAATAATATCCCAGAGAGAATGGCGCCCCTTATAGTCGCGGCAGCCCGTAACGCTGTATTCACGGGGGAGTGGAGAAGAACGGGCAGAGATAGATGGCAAGAGCTTGGGCTAGTTAATAAAGATAAGACTGCTTAGCCCGGTGGAGAATAAAAGGTGCACAAGGGGGACGTGTCACGTCAGTGAGAACTCATTTAGAGTGTCGCATTAAACTCCACGGACTGCTGCAATGGAACATCCATGCCACAAACTGCACCTGTGCCGTTGACTCAAGGGAACGAGGAGAGAACATTATGAGGTCAACTGTGCATTGTTTATATTATAGAGGCCTTGGTGTTTAATATCCCTTCGGCACCAAATATTTATCTTTTACATCATGGCCCTCGAAATAGGAGGGCAGAGGGATACAGTTTGCATCTGTGGGTTTATGTGCACAGAAAATTTAATATTGTGTAATGATGTGGACGTTAAAACGAAGATGCCGAAATGCGAATAGCAGAATGGTTTGCCGTTATCAATTTTAGATCCAGTTTGCTATTA
>JAZGTJ010017221.1:0-12188 GCA_036877575.1 Botia almorhae
GGAGGTGAAGGACGGCTATATATATGCGTCGTTGCGTGCTGATTGGTTGGATTACATGACCGTGCTCCTCCCGAACTTAGTTAATAAAACTTCATAACAAAATAACTTACACAGAACATATATGTATCACACTATAACTCATGTTCAGATAGGAGTTATATCATCTATTACTAAAAACCTACAATCATCCCTGAACTTTCTGCTTAATCAATTTTTACCTATATCAACTTGGATCTAATCTATAGACTTGTGGTGAATGAATGAGGGCTGTGATTTTTTTCCAGTGATGTAAAGCCCATCTGTTACAATCAAAGTCAGTCAATGTCAATGTCAGAAGTCAATGCATCACAATGACATTTCAAATGAACGTGGTGGGGATTCAGCTCAACCTCATAATTCACAACACATTTACAGCTACACAAAGTGAACCTTCACTCAAGATTCTAACCTTAGGCTGTAATTCAGTGTCATAGAAAAACCTCTAGCAGGATGTTTAAATATTCATACACATCCCAGTAGATTACACTATGAACCTAAGTGGATTACTGTGGATCAGATTGGAACATGCCGGAGATTCTGAGAATCACAAATCGTGTGCAGTGAGCGATGATTGAATCAGGCCACTGGAGTCACGCTGGGGTTAGATGGAACGTGGCATAATTGGTGACACTTGGTGTTACTGTAGCTCAAATGCCAAAATGGATTAAAGTGTGTGGCAAATGCCTAAATGTAAATGATGAAAAAGGCCTCAGTGCATTATGAGAGAGAACGTGTAAGGGCTAGGAGATAAGCTACTAGCATTGGAGGCATTGCCTGTTTATTTATACTACGTGCATGTGCATTAGGGGGACCGGATTAAAGGATACCTTTTTGTTAGCATGAGCTGTGATTAAGAAGCAGAAATTGTAATACACTGTCTGATATTGTGGGTTTAAAATATATTATTAAAACACATACTTATGTATATATCCAAAATACATAAATGCTATAATAACATAAATGCTAATCAGTGGTCTTTGCTCCTTATTCATGTGACTGAATATCTATTGCTACACAAAAAATAGCTGCTTGGGGGTGCTTCCAAGATGGGTGCTAAATGGACTTAAATGGACATGACTATGTGTTTTGCAAACACCTGAGTCTCTTGCCCCCCTAGGTCACCACTGTCAATATCAAAATGTGCTAGAGGGGCAAAAAAGTTGCTCATTTGCTTTTCCTGCCTACTATTATGTCTTCAAAATGAAAAGTATTGCTTTCTGATTGGTGTTCATCTCTCTAGTGAAAATGAAAAATGTGCATAATACGAAACACATTTTCATGTACATGCTGTACGTTAGTCTTGCACGCCGCTGGAGAGAAAACGCTGTTGCGTTAAAACACCTCGCATGTACTTTGCTTGTCTATGACAGAAATCAAGGAGAAAACCTCTGTGCATCCAGATGACCATTGCAGAATGCAGCTGCGTGGTAGCGCACAGCTGAGCCGACCGGTCACTTTACAGAGAATCAGCCAGGAGGAAAAGATTGCCTGTGTTTAGTGCTCTGAATGAAGAATGAGGGATGAAAAAGAGATGAGCTTGCCTACGGGAGGTGGGCAGGTCAAGGACAGCCAAACCAGGACTGCATGTGGCCACACAGTGTGAGTGCTGGTGCTGTTTTTGCTGCTACAATGTTCTGGTCACACTGCACAGGCATACAGTATATACTGTGCTGTTCACATTTATGACCTTGTCTGTGAAAAACCCAGCTAAAGTGAATTTTTGTGATTTACTGTTTTCTACATAAAATCATCCTACGTAATATAGAGAACTTTCTGTGGAAATATAACTTTGATATCTTTCATATTGACAGAGTAAGGTCATGTCAAAGATTGAAATAATAGTGAAATTAATGTTTAAAATCAAACTTTGAAGCTGCTAATCTCTGAACTGCTCTTGTACTTTGCTGTAATGAGTCTGCAATATGTGTGTGTGCTTTATAAAACCCTCGACTGCCAGGACATCATTCAGAAGTATATCAGAAAAGATTATATAAAAAGTTATGTTTATATTTTAACATATGTTAAGTTAAATTAACTTACCCAGAAGCTCTCAGTTGTTTGAGGTTTACATTAACAGTAAGCAATTAACAGTAAGCAATTATTTTGCTCACTTTTTTATGTATTGGCCATTTATATATTAACAGTAGACAAAAAATATTTACATACTGATTTATGATTTATCTTTTTCTTTATATTTAAGCCTCTAGAACTGCCCTTACATTGTAAAGGAGGCACAGAACTGCATTATATGTTGATTGTTAAAACTGAAAGGAAATAAGATTTACGTTAGCTACATCCTAAAACATAAACCTAGTCTTTAGCAAGCACTTATCCTGCAGGAAATGTGCGCTGAGTTTTTATTCATTGATCTCTATGATTCATTGATCCCTAAAACATTAATGTGCAAGGGACTCATTGCAGAGTTATACATGTTCTTTCCACCATCTACATGTAAGTCGTACAATTTAAAAAAAAGTACAATATATAATTTCCTTTATACAACGCCATATCAGATACAACCTTACAATGAAAAGCAATTACTTGCTGGTGAAAAGGTTCTTTCAAAAGCCCTTATCTGTGCCCACCACGGGCCAACTCGGGCTTCTGTGGAGCTCTGAGAAAGGATGCTTTTGACACTGTGAATTTACCCACTTCCACAATCTGTTCTATTAATAGAGCCTGCAAAAGGTACAGAGAGTGACTGATGCCTTTGAGTGCCATGGATACAAGACAATTTAAATGGGCTGGCTGACACTATAAATCCCTGGACTGTTCTTGAGTCTTTCTCATTCCTGTCACACTTTCTGCTGCCTGTAAAACAAGTTCAGTCCAGTCGGAGCGGCACTGGGAAGAGACACATTGACGCTAAGGCGTAAATGACAACTCCTGGGTCTTTCTGTCAGGTTTGGGATACAGAATCTGGATAATATCCTTGACATGGTGTGAACGCTGTAAGAGATGATGGTTTGTGTACAAGAATTTGTGGCAAGAACAGACTTTCATTTTTGCTTAAAGAACAGCCAGAATATGATGCATTTAAAATATGTTTTTATGTATTTTTGTTCCACAAAATCAAAACATTCAAAACAACACCAGCCTATAACAACAGTGGCTGAACCAATAGTGAGAGTTTAAGTGCAGGGCTATCTGTCTGTCAACCAATGGCAGATAGAGAGGAGCTTTCTGGGAAATCTGTCTGAAAACAATCATTATTTCTGAAATTCCATATGGTATCGCTAGAGGCCCAGAAACTACACACTTCAGTCACATAAGGACATACATCTGAGTCCCTTTACACAAGTTTTTGTGTTTCTGTGACAGAAACTATTTTCTTAATTTCTTCTGCTTGGTTGGACGGTAATAAATCATTAGGGAATGCAGGGAACAGCTGTCACAATCTAAACAAAAACAACTCTTCCTGTCAGACAGGAACTAAAGCTGTGAGGCACATACTGAGCATCTCCATCGCAGATTGAAAGAGGCAGAAGGAGAGAAAAACGGAAACATAAAAAAAAAAATCAAGAACAGCAGATGAGGCGAGACATAAAACTCAAGTCAGCTTCATTCCTCTGTCAATTTTTTAAATTTTTAATTTTCATACCTTTCAGTGCCGCAAGCAGCCCTGCGTGCTGACATGGCTGATGCTATTTTAGCTTCTGCACAGGCAACAGATTTGAACTTATGCAAGCAGGGGGGAGTGGGGGTGCGGTGGCCCGGTCACATCTCCATGGGCTTTAGGACTCTGTCACTATCTCTCACACCGGCATCAGTTCCTGTGAGGTCTTACCTCGCTCATTTGTTGTCTCTATTTCATCTCCTTTAGTGTTCCCTAAAGTCCTCCTCCAGTCTAGCATATACTGACATCACAACACAAGTACAAATGGCAAAGGACAAATGACATCAATGTGAGCAGCCAATCAGGCAGCGAGGCCATTCAACCACCTCAAGGTGATAAGAAAGTGGCCACCCTTGTCCTTTGAGCAACCCTTACTGCCGGAGTATACACAGCAACAGGGAAAATAGTGACAGGCAAGCTAACCAATGAGAGAGCAGCACTGATGTCTTTTAGCCAATCAATGGGGAGACTGTGGGGCCTCATGGGGCTTCTCCTGCAGATAAACTAGGATATATATTTTTTAGCAAGAAAATCTGATTAAATCCATCCAAACGAGCCACATGCTTCCATTTAACTTTCCCATTATAACATTAATTGACACTTGCGCTCGCGTCATAATCTCTGCTCTGGGGTCGATGAGGATCAGGGTATCGCTGAGAATCATCAACAAACTAGTGATTATTTCTGTTCTTAGAAGGAAAAGCAAACCAAACAAAAATAAACAATGCTATTTCAAAGGCAATGATGTGCTGGTGCGTAGAATGTTAAAAATGAAGCATTACCAATGCAGTGGAACCATTTCATGGTGTGAAATGTTTTTTGGGGAATACCACAGGGCACAACACAATCATGAGACTATTGTGTTGGTGTTATATATAGACTATTATATATATAGTAAATATATATTATATATATATATATATATATTATATATAGTTCNAGTAAATATATATTATATATATATATATATATATATATATTATATATAGTTCATTATATAGACTATTCCAGTCTAAAAGTTCACATCACATATAAACACAACTCACACTCAGACAAGGACTGTGGCTTAGCGGTCTATAAGAAGCCAGTCTGGTGACAGTGATTAAACGTCTGATCACTACAGACCTAACCTTCCCCAGACTACAAGTCAAACTAGGTTAAATGCATCGGTGTGGTACAGCTACAAAATCAGTCGTGCACTTTCTACATAAAACCTGAACAGCATGCAGTAATGTACACTGCAGTGTATAGAGGATTACTGCAAAGTCCTGCAGGCAGGGCAGTTTACAGCATTTGTTGTTTGCCTTAAATTATGTCAAATAAGTTAAACTCTTTACATTTCCAATGACATTTCATTTGTAGGAGAGAAAAGCGGTCTGACCTAATTGATGGCACAATTACTGGAACTGTATTAATCATATGACAATAGCAGTATTAAAGTCATACTTTTCACATTGTGGTTAAAATAGACAGACGTATAACTCTGCCCAAACCTATGCAATACCTACTGTCCAAGAGTGAGTGATGTAATGCTCATAGACCTTATAACTTTTACAGCATTTTAGAATCTCTGGGTATATACAGACATTCTAAAATAGCTTACATTTGTTAATTTGTTTAAATTGTGTTACCCAAGTGCATAAAAATGTTTAAGACAAATGAATGCTTTTTTGTATTCATGACAAAGGCAGAAGTGCACAGTTAAGGCTTCCTCACATGGCGAAGAGAAGAGAAAAGAAAGAAATGTCTAGCTAGAACAGATGCTAGGTTAGGAATTCAGAAAGTTGTAACGCTCTCTTTATTTCACACACCGCTGTGGGAGCTGACAAAAATACTGATTATTTGGAGAATCTGAAAGCTTTGAGGACTTCACACCTGCCCACAACACATGGTAATCTGATAACCGTCTCATTATGAGAGTGTCTTTAATGGAATTCATAGTTAGTACAGCAGGAACCCAACAAATCTCTGAGCCCTTTAAATAGTTTCACACTTACTGTCTACTTTTCTATGTCTCTGCCCTTTGTGAATAAAGCAGAGATAGACTGAGGAATAACTGCAGGGATGCACTGCCGCAGATGTGGAGGAATGTTACGCTGCACTGGAGCGTCAGTAGAACAACACGAGGGTTTGAGAGTCTGGGCATGCACAGCACTGCACAGCTGGGCGGTAATGACGATGGGCCATGTTGCCATGGAGACTGTATAGCCGAAATCACAGAAATTAAAGACAGAACAATGTTATCAGATCAATCTAAATCAGTCTCAAGTTGTTATGTAGTGTGTGTGTGTGTGTGTGTGTGTGTGTGTGTGTGTATAGGGTCTAGTAATGTAGTAAGAACACAATGAGGCACAGAAGATCCACAGAAGATATCTATTTATACCATTTTACTTGTGAGGAGACTTTCAACCAGCATAGCAAAAAATGTTTCTGGAAAATATCACCTACCCTGCCTTTAACAGCTGATATAGCAGGGTTTCATCTTTGTAAAGACACAAACAGAGCTGGGTCAGAGGTGGCGTTGTCAAACACAGGTAAACTAACACTTTGCTGTTTCAACAGAGACCTAAAATAAAAGGCTTTCAGGACTAGCTTCACAGATACAAGCATCTGCAGGTAGCTGCAAACCTCGGTTCCGTTTCCATCAGCATTCTGCCTGAAACAGAGTTTTGTTTTCTGAGGTTCAAACAAAAGTGCTTCAGCTCACTCTCACTGGCACTGAACTTGTATCTGTGAAACACTGAGTGCTTTTGACGCACATGCACACCTGCAGTGACCTTGCTGAATGAAAGAGCTCAACAAAGTTTGCTCATTTACAGTAGACACATTAGATCCTTGGTCATTCATTCCATTAGACAAATGATAACTGCCCCTGCTGTAACAGCCAAAGACATATCAAATTCAACATCTGCAGGCTAGAAAAGACACCTTCTCTATTAACATTATAGACCTGATTTGCTCAGAATCTAATTGTCATTGTATTACTAGTCATTACTGGAATGTATTGCAAGCACACCCCTGCACTGTTATTTTATTGTAACTTTATTATATTTTCCCTTCATTTGTGTTAATTGGATCCACTGAGGTATTTTTCAAATGAAGTGATAGTTTTTCTGAATTTATAAATGCTTTGTTGTATTGTGGTCGGTGGTAAATCATTTACAAGTGTGGATTTTTTGTTGCGTTGCTACTGTACATTTTTCTGAAGGATACAGTAGTGTTGAAGTTTTAGGAGAGCTAGTGAGGCTTTGGTTCTGCAATCAGTGACATTTTGCTGTATCTTCGTGATTTTGCACCTGTACATGGTTAAATACAGTGTATGTTTGAAAGACAATACTGATGACAATTCAGTATGCAAATAAATTTAAAGAAAAAAGACCAATAGCAATCCACCATGCAAATACACTGACAACAACGTATGTCAGTTACAATTTGAATGCTAAATGTTCTATGCAAGTCAATGAGGTATTTAAATTTCTTAAACTTCATATTAAATTTTCTAAATGCCACCGGAGACTGTTACAGAACTGACCGGTACTTCCAAACAAGGTTCATGTTTGTTCAGATGTATCAATTGAATACAAAACCTTGGATACATAATGGTTATGTATTCGTGTGGCTGTTAAAAGATCATGTTAATGGCCAATTAACATCAATGTATAAGTGACCACATCATAATAATGTTAATGTTTCGTCTTATGCATTATACCACTCTCCATTTCCACATTACCACATTTCTGATTCTCCAACAAACAGTAAGCACTAATTTTAAGGCACTTCTCCGTCTCTCTCGCTCTCATTGTGCGATTTAGACCATTAGACCAAAAAGAGTCCATAACAACAGCTCAGGAAATCATATTACACCCATTCACCATCACTCAGACCCCAGGTTAACAGACAGGTATTGCTGCTGGGTAAGTGCTAATCGACTTGTGGAACGCTCTATTATGGCATACACTGGGCGATTACAGCTTTTGGGGTTATTACAGAGATAAATCTAGAACACATATCCGTTATGACACATTTGATATTGTTTGCACATGCAGTTGACACAAACATCTGTCTGTGCCTCTCCTACCAACAGTTGGAAAAAATTTGACTTTGACATATGTAACTACCCAGGCTAAACTTTAACAAACTACATCTCAATAAGATCAGTAGGTTCCTTTAAGGCAGGTATGCTTAACCATGATAACGTCCTCAGGGGAAATCTCCTAAACTGTTTGTCAAGCTAATGCTTCAATAAGTCAATAAAATGTCATACAAGCAACAAAATCTGATGTTGTTTCTTTAAATAACATTGCACTAAAAACTGTGATTAGCTGCTTTAACGCACATTAAATTCCATTGCTATGCCAAAGCCACTCGTATTCATGTTTCTACACATGGTGTACTTTCTTCCTCCTTCATAACGTCTCTGGCCAAGCATAATTATGACATCATGACAAAATATACTACAAACTATAGTTTGCCTTTTCTTATTAAAGCCTATTTGCTTGAATGTTATTTAAAGCAAATATCACACTTTCTATTCGTTTAAAATCCTCCAAATCGCTTGAATTAGTTAAAAGAACAATGTATGAAGAGATCTTGCCTACGTCAGACTGCATAAACAATTCATGAAGTTTTCACTTATAAGTTATTCATGAGGACGCTGTCTGGCACCATGCGTGAGAATGCATGTGTAATGATGTCATTATTACAGAATATTAGCAGGCCTGTCAGACCTCCAACCAAGGAAGTCTATAATACAGGCTGTAGCTATCTGTTAGCATTCCCATTCATCTCAAAGGCAGTTGCACAGCTGGTGTGGCTCCACCTAACACCTGAGCTACAAATGCCATGTGACTCATCACTCTGAACAGGTTACGACATGCCAGTGTGGGCCCACTAGTCAAAATACGACCCCAAGGATGCATCATGGTGAACTCCATCATGAAGAGCTACAGGTGATTTATGAACCTTGACAGAATTTTTACTAGTTTTACTAAGCTGTGTGATACCTGCACTTTAAATATGACTGTATGAGCAATACCCCTCCAAGCTAGTCATAACAATTCTTAGCCATATTGGCCTTCTACATATACAGATTCTTTAAATGCAAAAATATGATCTTATTTTTCAACTTTATATTCTAAAACTCACCAACCACCTTTGCAAAAGTCCTTATCGAAACTAGTTCACCCATTCCCAAGATGGTTATGGCATCATTAGGAAGTCGTTAAAATGTTTTTTTCTATCTGGCCTCTGGTAAGCTGAAGGTGGAATAGGACATATTTAACCTGTTGACAGTAGTCCTGTGGACTGTGCTCAGATCAGTGCAAAACCTCCACTATGATACGCTCATTAATAATGAAGGACAGATAATGCCTGAGGTAAAGGAGCACTCTATGAGTAAAGCCCCAGGGAGCCAGCGAGGAAAGCGTTGGTCAAGAAGAAAAGTGGAGCACAATCAAGCAGAGAAGCACAACTAAGTAAGACATTAAGTTATGTACAGAATGACTCATATTTTTAAACAATGTGATATTTTAAGAAGCTGGTATTACCAGGTTGCACATTTGGTGGTCTAGATGGTTTACACACTAAAAGGTTTCAGCATGTAAAATAATTTTTAAGTTTAAGGTAGCAACTTATCACAAATACCTTTCAATGAAAGAAGAAATGTGCCATCTTTTTTTATTTTAAAATACTTTCTCCCATCCCATTCCATAACTGGAAGTTACTCATCTCCAGAATGATTTTTCCAGAAAGCATAAACAATTATGCCAATAATTATATGCCATAAACAATTATATAATTTTTATATAATAAAAAAATATTGTACTGTGCATCCTAACCTGCCCAACACAGCAGCATTTGCTCAACTGATGGTGTGTGTTTATACCTATGAGTTTTGTGACTAACAACTGACTGGAGCATTTGCAGCATTATAATTTTGTTGTTTTTGCAATTCAGTTTGGTGTCACTAATGGTGCTAAAATTACACACATCTTTAAACCAACATGACACAGACAAAACGCTCACCCAGTACTTTAGTATAATGTAAGAAAAGTTTGATAAAAGAGCACTGAGATAAGAAAAAACAGTGGAACAGGGAATCAGTCTGTGCTAGTATTCCAGCAATAAAGCGAGTGAGTGAATCAGTGATTGAGATTGCCAGGTGACCCTGAGTCACACTTTGCCACCAATCTCACTCTCACTTTCTTTTGGTTTTAACTGGATTGCCGCCATATTCTCTTGCGGAATTTGTCAGAAGACAACAGGCAAGCTGCATCTCACCTGTCTGTCTTGCCCTCAGGCATCCAGACCGAAAACAGTAGCTTAGCCTCCAGAAATAGCCCAAAAGAGGAGCTGCTCAGAGCGATGCACGGCTTCCACCAGTAAGATGAACTGGAGGCTGACAGGAGAACCATGACGATTATACACGAGAGATAAAATACTGACAAGCCCCAGGTCCACAGTTTTCAAAACAACTTTTTGGAAAACAAAAGGGAGCAACCGTCTGAAATGCAAAATAATAACAGTCTATGACATATTGAGAATACGAGAGAATTAACTCATGAACGATATCAAATTCAAATTGGTGTTTTCATAAGTCAATAAAAATATGGAAAGAATAAAGGGAGGTCTTAAAATTCTGACACCCGTATACACGCTCCATACCTGCATTGTGGAAAATGCAATGCTAAATGCTAAAACCAAAGCAGTCTGGACTGGCATTAGGGTCTGACATTAGATAAACAATAGGTTTCGACCCCCCAGTACCGAATAGATTCAATAATCTTTTGTTATTGAATTTAAATTTAGCACCACCTTGTGGATCACTGTTCAACACTATTGGTGGAGAGATAGGGCTTGTCTGGCAGGCTGCTTTCCATGTGGGAAATGTAATGTGCTCCGTACCGCCTGCCTCCACACTAGATGTGATTGCTGAAAACTATACAGAGATGTTATCAACTGGAAATTATGAAATGAAATACCTAGTCTGGCATCTGTGACTCATGCCCTGCGGACTATTTGAAACAGCAAAATGAAGGTGAAATTTTCTGAATGAAACATTTTGTAGGAGGTGCAGAAACAAGATGGCCACTGATTCCAGCCTAAGGAGGTTTTTGTTCCTGTCAAGGAGTATAAAAGCCAGAGAAAGCTATCCATTAGCATTCTGGTCTGTTAGCTCGGCTGATGCACGACCACTCAGAAATACGTGATCTGAAATCTTTATTCATGGACTCACAGAACAATTATGAGTGAAACATCGGAGTCAAACGCCATTGGACAAATCACTCTGGAGCCTCAGTAAAATGATGTCATAATAATACAGATTGGATTGATGGAATTACATCACATGCTGCATCATCAATCGTTTTAAGACACCCCCACCCCCCCAAAAAAAAATTGTGCATTGGTAATTTATCTGATATAATATAATTCTAATCTATAATACTAGCAATATAAAAAACATAAGAAAAGACAGATTCACTTCGATGCAGAAACATGCTTTTTGAAATCACGATGGTGTACATTGACATGGCATCTACCAGCAACTTGGCTGTGCCAACCAGCCAAATCCTGACCCCTTCGTTTCCGCTGTTTGAACTTCTCATACCCCAAACAGCTTTACAAGTTTTATGAAGCCTGAACACAAAGCCTGAGGTTGGCCATCATTCTTTTAGAACAAAATGAAGGAGCAAGGGAGATCGGAGGACTGGCTGGCTGTGAAAGCAGACTTTCATTCTCCCCAGCGGTTCTGTACTGCAGCCATGGGGAACATTATTGAGAGTGCCATGCAGGGGCAAGAGCGTTTTAGCCAGTGTTGAAACAATCCCCTGCCGACTGCCATTCTACAGCCATATGGCAGGCAACCTCTGCTAAACACACACTGCAATAAAATTACTTCTTTGTATTTACTTTCTAGTAAACATCTTTACAACAAGCTAAATTATTTTGAGAAGCAAAATTGTTTTATCAAATATATCTTGAATTAAGTGGTTACTTCCCTAATGCCAAAAAAATAAGCATAAACTTTACTACAAGTCGACAGATTCAAACTTACTGTGAAACAAGAAAAACTATTTACAGATGAAGAAAATTAAACTTAATTCAAAGATACATTTTGTGAAAACAATTTCTCCAACCAATTTGCTTATTAAGTCCAATGAACCTGTTTTAGGAAATTTTAGATATTACTTATGGCAAAGAAGACAAACATTAAGAAAATTATTAGTACATGTACACAGCTGAATTTATATCACACACACTGCCATCCCAGAACAAATGTGAGGGGATTTATTCCCCACACAGCATCTCAGGAAGCCTGAAGTCATGAGAGAGATGAAGTCATGAGAGAGATGAAGTCATGAGAGAGATGAAGCATTCTAGCACACTCATTAGGAAGCCACATTAGTGAAATCCTGCTGTGCACTTCAGCAGGAGCTCTGTGCACAAAATGGGTCTTTTAGACAAAAGCAAAGAGACGCACAAAGATCCTTCAGATCAAACCCACAGATACCAGAATAAGGATATGATGTCACAC
>JAZGTJ010017222.1:1141-12187 GCA_036877575.1 Botia almorhae
ACAGTAAGAGTTTCCCTGTAAACTTGATCTTAACTTCATACCTCATTGAGCTTGTGTGTTTAGCATTAATCACATTAACACTTTTTATTTTTATATTTATCTTTTTTTGCATCATAGATGAAAAATTAGAAGAGCTGAAAGCAGAGAAAAAGAAAATAGTGAGTAATGAGCAGCAATAGTGAGTAATGAGTGTTGGTCAGTGTGGGGCCTGTGGAAGCTTTTGTGTGTCCCGTCAATCCTCACACCAGTGCAGACACACGTATCATAAGTTTGGACTTGAATGTAGACCCTCCCAAATGTGTTTAGTTTAACTGGTATTAATTTCACCCTCGTCCCTTGTGAGCAGGTTAGCCCTAAACTGATGTTAACAACAGCACCCTGTGTTCCTTCTGTGGCATTGAGCCGCTTTGCTGTCACAGGGAGAAAGAGATAATTTCTGCTCTTAATAAATAATGTGAAATCAATGCAGACAGCAGTTAATTGGTGCAGAGACTTTATCTGGGAAAGTGCTTGGCTAATGACTTGTCTTTAAATGAATAGTGTTTAGTGATGAGAGGAAATAAATCTGAGAAATTGCTTGTCATCTACTGTCATGTTTAATAACTTTCAATAATTACAGCTGATGGATTTTCACACTGCCCATTATCACAGTAGGTCTTGTAATTATTCTATTCATTAAAGTTAAATAATTAGCACTTTTTGCTATTTCCCTGAAATGAAGTTTTAAAGCAAAACTAAATAAAAGATGGACAGATTTTCTTTCCGCTTTTAAACCTTCCAAATAAGCAGCAGGTCTAGATCTGTCAGTTTGAGTTGGACAGATGTTGTTTCTTACTGTTGATAAGGTTTTTGAAATTGTTAACAGTCTGTGTTTTGAAGTGTTCAGTTTTAGTGAATGTAATTGTGTGCGTGTGTGACACTGTAATGTTTTCTTACAGCTTGAACAGGTGATGGAAACTGAAACCTATAAAAATGCCAAACTGATTCTGGAGCGATTCGACCCAGAGTCAAAGAAAAAGCTTGTAAGTACTTCATACTGTAGTCCATAAATAAACATTTGCCTACATATAGTACATTTATGTTTTGGTTGTTTTTTTTTTAAGGAGTTGGAAGGTCAAGCTATTGGTCCACCTGCGACTCCAAGACAAGGCCAAGGTGGGATGTCTTCTCTGTTCCAAAATGGACCCGGTTTACTTTTTATTTATTAATTTCCGAAAGTCTTGTTCTAATAGTTGTGCATGTCATTATAATGGAAAAAAGAATATCATTCATCAAAATGTATTTGTCTCTGCATCTTAATGGACTTTGCTGATTTGACCAAGAGCACTTTAAAATATTGACCAATAGCTATATTCTGTGCTTTTAAAGATCCAGTCAAGTCATGATGAATAAAATAATGTCCTGCCCCACATAATTTACCACTGAATACTCCGTATTTGTCTTTAGTTGACTTTTGGGACCAAACATACAGCTTTAGCAATTTAAATATAGTCCATCAAAGTATAAACAGAATTCATTAAATCAGAATAATGTCATTTGCTTTGTCAGAGTTGCGTCAGAGGCATGTCTCCCCTCGTCCTGTTGGACGTCCACCAGCTGGCCCTGTAACTGCCTCTGCTGCCCTCCCTGCTTCGCTATCTGCACCTGGTGGTCCTCCTGAGAAGGGTCTGTCCACCTCAACTCCACATGGTCTGATCAGGAGACCTGGCACCCCGGCTGGCACAGCAACCCCAGGAATGATGGGTGATACTGACCTTCAGTCAATATCTGATTGGCTCTGGTTGATGGGCTAAACAGCAAGATAACAGTTTTCTGGTGGTCATTGTGGGTGTAGCCTGTAGATCATATAACTTTAGGTGTAACTTCTCCATCAAAGGAATGAAGCAATAAAAGCTGCTCTTAAGAAACTATTGTGTTAGCTGAGAGTTCAGGGATTATTCATTTCCACAGACAAGGAGAATTTGAGAGCAGTTGAGATCTTAAGTCCTCCTGTGCACAACACATGAACTGTTTTGTTTTATCTTTGTATTGTCTTTTACCTCAAAGAACATCTGTATTTTTATTACTACTGTTAGACAGCTGTGACTGACAGGCCTGCTGTGTTAGCAGAGTGAGTTATGCCATGTGTTTACAGTTCTGGGATCAGTTCAAGCAAACACCTTTTAGTAGGAAATTAAAAGTGAAAAGCACCTCGGTCTACTGCAGCGTCTCCATATGCTGGTAAATGAGTAAACAGCAGGGATCCCAAACTATGCCAAGTCTGGCAGAAATGACCACTCCTCTGCTATGATTGCTCTTGATGTTAAATAATATTAATTATGAGTGTGGATCACAGCAGGTGTCAGTTGGGAGGTCCCTGTCAAAGCCGTTAGTAAACGCTGTCCCTCGTATCATTCATCATTGGCCCTGCAGCCAAGAGCTGTGGGGTTGTGTGCTAACACGTGTGTGTGTGTGTGTGTGTGTGCGTGTGTGTGTGTGTGTGTGTGTGTGTGCACGCAGGAACGCACCCTCCAGGTCCTCCTCTGGCCAGGCCCATTCTCCCCAGAGACAGAGGAGCCATGGACAGGATCATTGAGTACTTAGTGGGTGATGGACCTCAGAACAGGTAAGCGCTTTGTCTCAAAATCATGATTTATCTCTGTACGCCCAGCAAAATCAGAGCGGCATGTGATTTCATAATGCTGAAAAATCACCATATGCTGCAGAGAAGTTCAATTTCAGTTCAGCCAATTCAGGCGAGTGAAGATGTTCAAAACACAGGATGTGTGTGTGAACACAGAAATCTGCCTCTGATGTCCACGGATTCCACTGTGTGTCTGATCCAACTGAATTGCTGAACCCAATATTTACAGAACCCTTTAATCTTTTAACCTGTGAACTACCTGTGAAAATGTCAGAATATGTTAATTAGAAAACAAAAATGAGAATAATTGCAAATGATTGACTAGGGCTGGACGATATGGCAAAAATGTATATCACGATATATTTCTTAATTTCGGTCGATACGATATAATTCCGATATCGATATGGACAATATTAAAAAGCCTCAGGAAAAACTGCCGAGGACACACACAATGGATGTCTGTACCTACAAAAGATGGTGATAGTTCGGTAACAGGTTGGCTTAAACTTTTTTGATGCCTCATCTTCTGACTCTCAGTATGTTCTATCGGGTGGAACTGCTTCAAATGGTGGAACAGATCTGATGTTTTCCCGCTGCTAGTCGGCACCACTCTCTGAAGTTTATCTGAACTTAAAAAGCCGAACCACTTCCACACCACTGAATTAGTCTTAACTCTCTTATCAACTATTTCGTCTGCCTTCCACATCTGTATTGTGGTCAGGGGTACTCATTTTGTAGCTAAAACTTTCCGCGACGGAGCCTAACCAACTACTGCTGAGCGCTGGCAGCGAGTCTGTGATGTACGTCATCACGCAATTCTGTTCCGCTCTTTCTGACGGCTGAGCACTGATCGTCATTCAGTGACAAATACTAATGTATAAAATTATATATATATATATATATATATATATATAGATATGCAAATGTATATCGAAATATCGGAAATGGGCTTAAAAATCGTATCACCGTTATTGAAATAAATTCTATCGCGATATATATTGATATCGAATTATTGTCCAGCCTTATGATTGACTTATCATCCCAAAACCTGTATGGCTTTTTTGCTTCTGAGGAGCACAAAAGAAGATATTTTTAGTTCTGTTGGTAACCAGACAACAGTGGCACCCATGGACTTCCAGTGTATGGAGAAATTAAAACACTGAGACATTTCTTAAAATATCTTCTTTTGTATTTCAAAGAAAAAAGACAGTCATACAGGTTTGGAATGATGTGAGGGTGAGTAAATGTTGAGAAATTTTCCACTTAAAATTTCATTAGTCACCTACAGTCTTGATTTTGTATCAGTTCTGGGGTAACAGATGCTGAAATCATGCTTTAGAAGAAATTTTGCTTTAAGTTAAACCCTCATCCTGACACCTAACAAAACAGACTGAAGAGAAAAAGTCGTGTGTTATTAATTTGAATGTATTTTTTAATTTGTTGCAGATATGCACTGATATGCCAGCAGTGTTTGTCTCATAACGGCATGGCTTTAAAGGAGGAGTTTGAGTATATTGGTAAGATTCAGATAAATATGCAGCACTCTGTTTATCATGTTAATGTTTGCTGTGTCTTTAAACACAGAGGACGGACTTGATGTGTTTTTGAGATTGTGTTTCTGGACCTTTATGTGTGATGTTTATTTTGATATGAATGTCTAAGGATCAGTTGAGTTTGTTTTTATTGCTGCTGTTTTAGCATTCAGATGTGGCTACTGTTATTTCCTGAACCCTGCCCGGAGGATGCGTCCCCAGGCCCCACGGCTCCCAGAATCCACTGCAGAAACCAAGATGAGCCAAGACCCTACTGCTGTTGCCATGGAGACAGACCTGTCTGACTCTCTGCCTGCCCCAGGTAGCAGATCTCCACCAGAGTTCACTTGAGCAGCAGGAGCTGATGGTGTTTAGATGCTCCTGATGTTTTTAGAAGTGTGAGGAGCTCTGCTGTGTATTTAAGAAGGATTTTTGAAGGAATGTTTACTTCAGGTCATTATTGTGATTGTGTGAGAGGTGGAGTGTGCAGGTGTGTGTGCACGTGCAGGTGTGTGTGTGTGCGCGCCTCCGAGGAGACATTTGCTGATGTTCTGCTGTGTCTAAAAGCAGATCTGTAAGGTGATTAAAGGCTTTAGGGTCTTTTATTCCCCCCTGCAGTGCTGCCTAATTAGTAGGGCTTTACCCTGTGTCTCAGATTGCCACTCACAAACATATACACTCCTGTCTCTCTCTCTCTTTGGGTAATCAGTTAATGGCAAGTCAACTGTTATAATACATTTGACAATGTGTGTGTGTGTTTAACATTTTCAGTGCTGAATTGTTCAATTTATTTCCTTATAATTTTTTAAGGCCACTGGCTATTTAAGTTCAGTTTCCAAAATTTCCTGCCCTCCCACACTCACTGACTAAACTCATTGTGCTACTGTGCCTTTAAGACTTCTGTATGCAGAGGAGCTCCATAATGATTGGCTAACCTGTGACTGGTTACAGGTATAGTTTACACAGTCATATGTTAGGGAGGCCAAGATAATATTGACAACATTAAAAATGACGTCACTTTCCGGCTGATGTCACCAAGCCAAAAAATGTTTTTCCACCCTTCCAATCACAGTCAAATAGAATCTGTTCTGGTGTGAAGTGATTATATACCTGATGGATAATGTTCTGCTCTGTGATGTTCTCTCAATAATGCATCACACTGTGGCTTATAAACACTGTTTATGTTAATCTTGTGTTCATGGTTGTGATGTAATAGTTTGATTTCTGAATGACCTCTTTAGCAGGTCGGGTTTAGGTCTTCTTGAACAAGGGTGGGAGATTTTTATAGTTTGTGTTAGAGAATGTCTGCACGGTACACCCAAATCCTTTCCAAATCCTTTGGTTTATGACATGACCCCTTCAAGCAGTGAAGTAGACACTTGTTAGGCAGAATTGTATTAACATAAGCGCTTGATGTGTTTGTTCGCTAGAGGGTCAAGCAGCCAGTCCAGGACATATAAAGACTGAAGCCAGAGAACATCAAGTAGAAGACATCCCATCTGAAGAGAGGAAACCTGCACTCCCAGAAGCCCAAACCAGCCTGCCTGACAAACCAGATGGGGAGCAGGATGAGTCTTTCATGGAAGTGGAGTGAGAGAACCCGCCAACATAAGCCTTTGTCTGATGAGTGTGTGTGGTTGATTTCAATATATGGTTATCCTTATTCTTTACCTGTAGTTCATTTGTTGCCTTTTGTGTTCATTTCATTATATTAGAACTGCAGTGTTATTTCTTAGGTTAGTGCAGTAGTTCAGTCAAAATTCAAATACTTCATAGGTCAAAAGAGTGTTGTAAGGATTTTTTTGTAATACTAATAATCTTGCTAAATAATCTATCTGCAATAATTACATTGCTGAGTTTAAAGGTCATAGATTTCTTTGTCTTTTGTTTACATGTAGCTGCTCTGTGACAGCAGGAATACAGAGGGCTTAGCACGTGACTTTTTCTCGTAGTTGCCAAGAAAAGCAGCTGTTGTCATGCGTTTCACTCATGTAAACACTCGTCTGTAATGAATGTATTTAATATACTTACTTACAATACATAATAATGGCAGAATGTCCTATTGAAAGGTCTATTTATATTTATAGATAATAATATTCTCTTAGTGCCTGTTATTAAGCTGTAGCACACAGCAGGTGTTCTGCTCAGAGAGATGTTTACATGTCTGTTCTGATACTGTCAAAGGAATGTCTGTGTATTTATTACTGCATAGAAACTCAGTATTTTCAGCCCTATGTGCCTTTTATTTTGACCTTTTTCAAAATAAAACAAAAATTGATTGACTAAATTACGATGCATAGCGTTTTTTGATTTATTTTTGTCAACAATACATTTATTTAGGTAGGCAATATATGCATAAATACTTATCTGTATGTATATGTATATATATATATATATATGCGTATGTATGTATAATATAAATAAATATATATATATATATAAATAAACATACTTTTTCTACGTTAAGCTACAGTCTGTAGCGTTTGCCCATCTATCACCATCTCTGTTTTACAACAAATTTGCATGTTACATTTAAAACATTTTTTGTATGATAAAGTCAAACTGACGTTTCCCGTGAAATCTGACCCGCCACCTCAAATTATAAATCATATATTTGCCGCTGTGAATCAGGGTAATGTAAGAGACAGTTTTAAACACTCATCTGTTATTTTTCAGTTACTGATTTGTTTATTTTTAACAAAAAAAATGTATTGAGTGCGGCTAAAGTGTCTTTATATGTAAAATCCATAAAGGACGTAACAATTTACAATAAGTACATGAAAATTGTTCTCATTGTACAATATTGAATACATCGTACAACTATGAATACTGTACTAATACTTAATTCAACACATATTTGTGGTTATTAAAGGCATTAACTAATAATGAACTAATGAAGACTTATCCTTAACTACAATTGGACACATATGGATTCATGCATAAATAACAGCAGCCTTAACTGCTTAGTTTTATGCTTTTACTAGCATTAATTAACATTTATGGGTAAACAAAATCAAACAACCTCTTTAAGAAGAAATAGGAAGTACTTTGACTTTAAATTAAATTAAATTGTTCATTGTACTTGGGGTGTAAAGGAGTGATGACACTAGTGCATAATTATTGATATTTTATTTAATGATTTGTTAATGCATTATTGTCATGACTTTAAAGGGCCCATCATTAATAATAATTAATAATTAGTGATTATTAACTACCTGTACACTAACATCAACTTGTGGCTTGTTAATACATTGTTTCGTCATGATACTATGAGTAACACATGGAGTATTCAGCTGGTTAAGTGATGTTGTGTGGTGTGACAGAGAGCAGAGATACAGTATCATCACCACCTGCTTCTGGCTGGAGAGTGAACTGCACTGATACCCAGCAAAGCGTTCTACAAATGTTCTTTATGGGGTTTAAATTTGTATTTAGCTCTGTATCAATAAACGTCCCAGTCGGGTGAGTTTGAAGGGAAAGTTTTCTTAATCCTGTGTTACATGTTCATGACAAAGCTGCAGATGTCAAAAGATCAAATTATGATCATATTAAATAATTTAAATGTCAAAATACTTCTTATTTCGTCTTAAAGAGGCTGTTTGATTTAGTTTACATAAAAATGTTAATCAACGCATTAACTATTAGACATGTACTAGCATGTAGTTACGGCTGCTGTTATTCATGCATAAATCCATAGGTGCGTTTACATTGCAAGTCTTAATGCTCAGATCCGATCTTAAATCCATATGCGATTTTATTGTCCCGCCTGTACACGTTTGCCTCGTATCTGATTCGTGTGTTTACATTAATCTCCCAGCCAAAAAGATTCCAGTCATTTACTAATATGAGCGCCATTATTGACCCTGAAATTGTGGATGGACTTTTGTTAATCTGTCGGCAAAAGTACACCCGCCCAGCTTTAATGTTTTTTACATCGGTGACACGACAACTCCAAATATGCTCCTTATATTTTGCTTTTAAACTCTTCATTTTACGCTGGCATTGCTGCCAGGTTCGGTACGTCTGCAAAATTATGACGTAATCCGTCGTGAGACAGTTACGTTATAGCCATGGCAAATCGCATATGTGTTTAGACGCAAATCGGGTGTCTGGATAATGGGTGTCCGATTTAAATCCACATTTGAAAGTGGCCCAGATCGGATATGAAAAAAGTCAGATCGTGTGTTTAACACGTGCAACAAATTCCGATCTGTGTCAGATGTGAGTAAAAAATCTGATTTTTTTGTGCCAACAGTATACGCAGGTTATATATGAGTCCAGTTGTAGTTAAGGATAAGTCTTCATTAGTTCATGATTAGTTAATGCTTTTAATAATCAGTAATATGTGTTGAATTATATATTAATTTATGTATTAGTATATGATTATTCATGTATCCTTATTGTAAAGTGCTATCTTAGGGATATTATGTCATTTGAGAGGACTGGGGTGGACATGTGTAGTTATTGCCTGTAGCTGGTGTTATTTGTGTGCGAGATTGCCGGTCAGTGGATATGCCACTTGAATGGTTAAGTGACCGTGCTAGAGGCAGCGCGTGTGTGCGTGCTTGACCAAAAGAGGTTGTTAGGGCTGTTAGTGGCCTGCAGTATTGCCTCCCAGCCTTTGGTCCATCCGTTCTGACACGAAGAGACATTGAAAAGAATCTGTTAAAACACAGTCCATTTTCATTAGGCAGCCTATTTTAGCTTGTGATCATTTTATTTTAGCTCATTGATCATTTCAGACAGTATTAGATAATGGGAGTGACACACAAGCCCAGCTAAGCTTGATTACTTGACCCTCTTCATTTGCAACACGAGAGCTATCTCTGCTCCGGCTGCCCCCTGACACGTGCATTCTCTCAGGTCAGTCTTATGCATTTGTCTTTGGGATTTTATAATGCATGTTTACAGATACATGACCCTCTGAGTGCAGTAATGCATCACTGTCAGGGGAACAGTTCCACCTGATTTTCTCTGACCTCTGACGGCACTCTAGCACTCCTGAAAAAATAACCCGTCAATAGGACATTTGAAGCTTTACCAGCAAATATGATGCAGATCAAGTGTTAGTAAATTACTCGTGAGGTGCTCAGTGGCACACCCCCAAATGTGCAGCTTTCCTTTCAGTCAAACTCCTCGCTGACGCATACTGTAAAGAAAACGCACTATTTATTTGACACTTTGTTGTGCTGGCAGTAATATTATTTTGTGTTTTTAAGTAGATGAAGTGATTAAACTCACTCCTGTAGAAAGATACACACTAATTTTAAGAACATCAACCTAATTTTTTTAATCTCCTTCCCTGCAGGCTTGATATATCTGTTCACTTAAAATAATACACTCTGACTGAAAATAGTCATATGAATGTTGCATAGGAGAGTTCAGTTCTGAGTACTACAGAAGGGACAATTAGAAGAAAGATTTCCAAGATGTTCATAAGGTCCCTTACAGGCCTCACACCACAGCTCGGGATGTTAGAAAATCTAAACATGTGGAGAGATAAGAAGTTCAAGCATGCATATCATCCAGTCTTCTGTATAGAGCCCATTTGTCCACAGGCAGGAGATTCCACGAGCTTTCTGCTATCAGTCACCTATTAATTGATTTTCAAGGATGACAGATGAGCTCCTGGTTTGCAGAGCAGAGGTAATTCCGATCCCAATCCGGCATCTACAGATTTCTCCAAGTCACACTCCATGTCCCTTGACTCAGATTTATACTGATCTTTTATTTATTCCCTGAAAATATGGCAGATAAGAAACATAAGTGTTCTTGATATTGTGTTTTGTTGTATCGAGCAGCAAAAGATTGAAATCCTAAGAAACAATTTTCTGTCGAAATGAAATAGCTTGGCCTTCTGAACCCTGGAGGAAAATAACCTCGCTGTTCCAGGCAGAATTATATAACAGAAGAACTGAATAAGTTAAATAGACAAGAGCGAGCTGTGTCACTTTTCTATTACCGCCCTTTGGGGTGAGCGCTTCAAAATCCTCTTAAGAAAAAGAGCCGTTATGTTTCGCTTTGTGTATGACTCATATTAAGTGTGAATCGTACCCGGCGATAAAAACGAATGCCATGCCATTTTGGTGTCAAATGGAGTTTGGCTCATTTTAATATCGCAATTTAGACCTTTGCGGTTGCCTTATCAGGATGGTGCGAAGAATGATATAGACAATAATGAGTTGAATGTCACAAAAGCAATTAACATGTCCTGGAATTAGAGTTCACTGTGGGATGATGACAACTGTATCATTATCAAAGTCATCATACCCCTGTAGGCGTGAGGGACACATTAAAATCAAATTAAAGAGTCGTACCGTGGTGCGGCGCCCCGAACGGAATGAGCAGACAGTCTTGAATTCTGCCAATTAGCTTTTAGCGCTGTGATTTTTAAATGCCACAAGACAAAGTTGAGTGGCGTGAATTCATTTCACAAAAAGGTCACAAGGTGCCAAAAATATGTTGATTTGAACAGAATTACCATTTATATCACCAAACACATTTAGGCGAGTTGATTCCCCCTCCGTCCCCTGCACGCTAGAGCACTGCCATCAATTATTAGACAGGAACAATAAGCTTCTCTGGAGCAGAAAGTCATTAAACCTCGCTGTGGCTCAGATGGAGATTCTTCTGAAATGTTTTTGGAGGTGTCACAGTGCACACAAATGTCAGGCCGATCATTGGCCTGCATGTTTTTCAGTGTGCATACTACACCTCAGAAAGGGCACATCTTTAGTTCTGATGTTCAGAGTCTCTCATGGTCATTGATATACTGAGTATCAAACAAAAAAAATGTACAGAAATACTGATGCTGTCATTTCAGTGGTAAAACCAACTTGACCTCAGCTCTGGTGAGACAGCAGACTGTTGGGACAATTACACACAGTCAGT
>JAZGTJ010017223.1:0-12186 GCA_036877575.1 Botia almorhae
TTGCAATGAAACCAAAGGTAAAGTTTTCATAATTAAGACAGTATTGTGATCTTTTGTGGTTGTCAAACATTACTGAAACGTTCATTATTGTAAAGATCTGTGATTTGGACTGTAGGACGGCTGACTTCAAGCATTTTTTGCAAATCACCTTTAAACCTGTTGCATAAACTTCTTGACACATATGTGCAATGCCTTTAGTTTAGGTTAGTGAAGAAGCTGTTGGATGATGGCATCTGGTTTAATATTTTGTTATGTAATACAATGACAGTCCTACTTTCTGTGTGTGTTCTATATGTGTGAACACTTTATGCACAGTATATATTATTTGTGTGTTTTGTGTGTTGGGGTGAGAGGACAGAGAGAGACAAAAAAGGAAGAGAGATAGGGTCTCTGATAAAGAGAGTGAGATAATGAACTCAACACTGTATAATAAGACAGCACAGACAGCGGTTCAGATTTACAGCCGGAGGGCCAGAGTGATGGATGGATGGACAGAGCATGAGAAGAGAGGGGAGGAGCAGAGATGATGTAGATCGTTTACGACCAGCCACTTGAATCGAGTGCCATGGATGTGGCCGTGCTTCCTCGCTCCATCCCTGATTTCCATTTCTGAAGTGACAGACGTTTTCCCACCAAACAACTGTCATTACATTACAAACCTTGAACACTATTTTGATGACACAAGTTAAATTATTCATAATTACATTGTAGCAGCTGAGCATGATGTGCTTGTAAACAGGATATAATGGTCTTATCTGCGGCAATATCAGCGTTTAAATTAGACTCACATGCGCCACAATAAGATTTATTTGACCATTAGGAACTTAATGCTCTTGGTCTTTGCTAACACATTAATGGTTGAGAAATTTGTTTTACTGCTAGAGGTGCAGTAATTTATATTCACTAGTCACTAGTCACATCTAGTGTGTGTGTGTGGGGGGGTCTTTTGTCTTTGTGGAGCAAGAGTAAAAATAAAAAAACAACAAGTGATTACAATAAGTGTGGCTGTGTGGGTGGGATATTAAAGTGAATGTGTGCATGATCTTCTAGAGCAGTGATGTTCTACCTATTTGTTTTATGTAACTCCACAGCCCAACATCAGTGAGTCTCAAGTGCCCTTTAACATCAGCAAAACTGTTTTGTTACATATAGTGGCCCAAAGAGTATTTGGGCACTTGAAGATAACAAAATATTTAAACCAAGTTCATTTTTTTTTAAAGGGCAGAACATAATGTTGATTAAAACTTTCACTTGGACCCAGAAACACCAAAGTATTCACTAAAGTGGAAGACTTAAAAATAATAAAGTAATTATTTGTACTATTTGTAAATTATTTGTAATAAACACTGCTAGGGTATGATCATTTAAACTGTATACATTTAAATGATTCATACATTCATTTTTTGTAGGTTTAATCACATTTTGTACGTTTAGCAAAGCAAAATTCACATTTTTCCAAGTACCTCTGGAATGTGCTTTAGTACACCCTGGGGTACACAATACCCCGTCTGGAAATCATTGCTCAGTGCAACGATTGCAAGTCGAGGTTTGAACACAGCAGTTCTGTTATTCTAAAAGTCTGCTGGAACATGAGCTCAACAGGAAGTGCAGAGAGAGAGAGTGAGACAGAGAGAGAGAGAGGAAAGCTGTTTTGGAGGGCAAGTGAGCGATGAAGTCGTGCCGCATACATGTGTTCACTGCAGTCATCAGTAATGACAGACAGATGGGTGATGTAAACCGTAAATAAAACCAGATCGCTCTTGCATGCATATGCGCCTGTGCACTCACCTGTTGAGGTAGATGCGTTTCTCTGTGATCTGGCCTTCTCCGTGTTTGGGGTCTATGTAGGGCTCATTGCGGACGACCTCCACCCCTTCACCTCCTCCACTCTGTTCTTTACTGTGCTTGCTGATCATGTATAACTGACCAATCCTGTACTGAGAAAGAGAGAGGTCAAGTCAGTTTTTTTAATTACAGGCAGTAATATATTAGAGCAATGTTGTGTAGTTATAAAATTGAGTAATATAGTGGAGTTATATAGTATAGTTGAAGTATAATGGAAGTATGTGTTATGTGTAAATTATAATATATATTATTACTTAATACTGTTATTTATTTTATTTATTTATTCTCTGTGTTCCAAACACAAAGTTCAGTTTGAGTCAAAAACTCTAAGTAATATTGATTTGAATTTTGGTATTTGAATATGGCCACAGAGTGTAGTGTTATGAAAGACTTCGATCTTTGTGTGTAATTGTGCAAATTGACATGCAAAAATGTGGGAAACTGTGCAAAACAGGTGCCGTGTGCAATGCAATGTAATATGACCATGAAGGGTAAATGACAGGAAACAGTGTGTGTGAATGTAATCGTTCATTCATTTTCAAAGGTGACTGCAGTAAGACTGTTTAACAGTCTTATCACATGCATGTAGAAACTGTTCTAACCTCCGTTCATGACTTTATATTTTCTCCACTTTATTAGATAAGTGTGTTTTCAGCTGATTTTTTAAAAATATGTTAAAAGGTTTTCTTAAACTCGAACATGCTGTAGTACATCATTGTTCAGAGAGCCTTAATGTTTGTACACCTATCTTATAAATGTTATCGTTCTTTGTGTGCGTGATCTCCCATCTGCAAAATGTTTTTCTCCCCAGATGACATGCATTAAAAAACACTGAAGTTTCAGAATTCTTTCCACAAACTCCAGCGGAAAATCATGTTGGCAGCACTAATCGAAGACAGTAGACTTCTTACGTCAGAGCACTCCCGTAAAGTATGTACCGGCTGTAGAATCGATAGAGAACCTTTTCAGCAATGTTAACTTCTTAAGAGAGCAAATTGCCAGAGCCAGTTTGCTGGCATTTTGACAACAGGCTTGTCACACGGAAAAATGCTGTTATTGTAAACGTACGTTTCTGATGATGATGACGACAGAGGTTTCGTCAGGCTTGGAAGCCTGTATGCTGTCTGTATACAAAATAGCTTTACCAGAAAAGGAGGGTGGAGTTTTTCACAGCACACTACATGCTGACTGCTTCTGATGCCACAGCTTCTATTACGGAAGGATTTTAGGTCAGGTGTGCTTGAGTGGAATGAGTAAGTGGAAGTTGGCTACTTCAGGAAGGTGAAACATAAACAAAAAATCCTGACCCTTCTGTTGAAATTCCAAGGCATTTGTAAGACAGGCTCGTGTTCTTTGTTGTAGCCCTGGGCTGAATAACTCAATCTTGCTCTCAAAATGAAAGGACGTAACTGGTCAGACCCGTTTAGGTAAAGAAAACGATTAAAACAAAGATGTACAATACAACAAAACACGCCTATGACCACAGGCGTACACAGAAATAATAAACACTCTAGACTACTGTAAATCTGGTACCTGAAATGACACAGCCTAAATAAACAAACTTGTGGAATGAAACAAGTTTGTTTAGCTCTGACAGGAGAAAGCGTGACTTCTCGTATCCCAACAAACATGTGACTACTGTGAAGGGAGCGCAAGGTTTGAATATTTATGTGTGCATTGGCATCTGTTTAAACAGAGTACAAACATCCTAATTCCTCGCATGTTTGTATTCATACACACTAATGCAGAGGGTTGCATTATACACACACACATACAGACCCAAACCCAAACACATGGATAAAGTTACAAACTTACCTCATCGACACTAAGAGGCATGCATATCCGATATTCCTTTATTAACATGGTTCAGGTGTATGAGATTTGTTTTTCTATCCTCGACTTTCTCTTTTAAGCAGACTGTATTTCCTAATCGACTGTTTCCAACTTTCCAAAGTACGTCAGCATATGAAACTCTTAAGCAGTGTCACGCTCTTGAATGCTACAGTTGCACTTCTGAAATCAACCCTCTCTCTTTCTCTCTCTCTCTCTCTCTCTCTCTCTCTCTCTGATGTCAGGCTGTGTCTGGTCCAGTAAAGCCTGCCATTTTGTTGCCTGTCCGTTGTATTTATTTTATTGCTGTCATACTCTTTCTCTCAACTGTTTTGTTTCTCTTTTAGTATGTCCTTCTCCTGCTGTTTGGAATCATGAATGCACTCCCTCCCTCAGACAACATTCAGCTCCCCCGCTCTGTTTTTAATTTAACTTTAATGTAATTTAAAGATAGATTTGGTTGTTAAAAGTAAAAACCAAAGCTTCCCCTCCGTTTCTCTACTTCTCTCTTTCCGTTTTCATAGAAAAAAACAGACTGCGGTTTTCATGTGTAACCTTGCCATGTATTGGTCCCTCCTTTTGCCCTCCCCTTTTCGCAGTTCTGCATTTTTTCTCTACTGTGCTTATCTGTTTCTTTTTCTCCTCCCTCGTTCATTTCACCATTTCCCTCCACCCTCTACCTGACTTGACTCCCTCTGCTGGTTTCCAGCTCTCTGGTCTGTTTGATCTCCTCACTTACTCTGTGAGTCCTACTTTCTCTCTGGTTTTTGTCCTGCTCTCTCAATATGTCAATATAACTTTACTTTGCCCAACATTGAGCAATTACCTTGTGTTTGCAATACAAAATGCACACTGTTGCATTAACTAGCTCAGTCTGGGGTCTGTGTGTGTCTGTGTGTGTGTTAGTGTGTCTGTGTGTGTGTCTGTGTGTGTGTGTGTCTGTGATGCTTTTTTGAAAATGTAAAAATGCAAAAAGGTTTCTGTGAGGTTTAGGGGTAGGATAAAGGTTAGGGGATAAAAAATACAGTTTGTACAGTATAAAAGTCATGTCTATGGAAAGTCCCCACAAAGCATGCAAACCTAATGTGTGTTTTTCTTCGGGGGGGAGGTGAGAGGTGCTTGGCCCCACAATTCTTTCATTGATGCCTCAAATAGATAGCAAAACCTGAATTATCCTACAGGCAGATCAGCCAATTAAAAGCGACTTAATAAACATTCTGAGAGGGTTGGGTTTAGGCTTAGGAGATATAAAATAGCATCAACGTAGTATTAAAACAACAGAAGTCTATGGAAAGTCACTGTTAATGGCTCTAAAGCTTCTGTTCCTTCTAAACTGATATTAATACAGCTCAGATTTGTATTTCTCGACTTCAAGGAAGTTTCAAACTTCTCTTCATCAAAAGAAGGAAGTCTATGAAATATCTCATACCTCACTCAGGAAATCCACCCTCCCTTTGCAATCTGATCGCCTCTAGCTACAGACTGATGGTTTTGGTTTCACTGTGACTAGTATAACTGGATTAGGCAAAACCATCATCGTGTAGGCAGTGACAGTCAGTACGTCTTGTTTCAGGTTGAGGTATCAGTCGCTTGCGTGCAAGTGTTAATGTGTGTGTGGAACAGAATTAAAGAAAAGTGAGAGGAGATGAAGAACGACTGAGTGCCAGCCAAACCAGCCTGCTGTGTTTTGAATGAGACCGTGAGAGGCGGACAACCAGCTGTGTTCACTACACAGATGATGTGAATGATTTTTTAATCATTCGATCCATGTTGCATGTATTTTTCATTCTTATATTTACATACTTTTAAATACAGGTCATGAGGTCAGTATGCTGACAGTCATTGTGTCAGTTTGTAAAGCAATTTGGCACCATATGTTTATTGGAACAATAAAATGATAAAGATAGATGTCTCAGTAGATATGCCCGGGCAGTTGTTTTTATTACAGCATTTAAAGCTTTGGGTTGATTTGTTTATTCCCGAGTTTAACATGATGCAGAAGAAAGGACTAGTGGGACTAGAAAGGAGTAGTTTATGCTTACTTCATGACCGGGGTGCTGAATCTTAAGACAGCTGAGAGCAATGATTGGTTGGGCCTTTTAACTCATGTTTTGAAGAACTTCAGCACACGCTGGGATAAAGCACTAACCCCTGGTGTTGTGGATGATGAAGGAGCTTCCAATCTCCTTGTTGAACTGCTGTCTGACCCTGTCGGAATACCTCCTCAGAGAGAAAGAGGAATCTTGAAAGATGGAGCATCATGCCATTATTAGCCATGGATGAAGCTCTTCAGTGAGAGTAATACTGTTGAAATGGAATTATATGTAATCAGAAAAATGGCCTTAGGGAATGTAGGCTTATGCATTCTGTCAGACTCCGTGTGAACACAACAACACAGAACCAACACAAACCAGAAGTTAAGCCTTAAAGAATTAGTCATCCAAAATACTTTAGAAATTCACAATGCTGCTTCTCGGAGGGAAAAAAACTGTTTACGTTTGTGTGTTACATTAATTAGCTTGCGATTGTAAGGCCGGCCAATCTTTTAACTGCTTACGAAAACGAATGTGACGTTGTCATTTTTCTTCTTTCCTGAAAGGCTAATTTTGGGCTGAGTGGGTCCATGTGATTCCCCATTTAACACTGGCTCAGAAAGAGACAGTATTCAGTCTCACTGCAAAAAATCTTTAAGGGGAAGAAAATGTATTCAAGAAATGAAATGTAGCAGATTTGAACGGAGCCGCTCTCCGAGGGCCCCGTAAAGGATTAGCCCTATTCTTCTCAGAAACTCGGTGACAGCTATTGCGCAAAAGTACTTGCTTATTTTCTATTACAGCTTGGACCTAGAAAAAATTCAGTCGTCGATGAGGTTTCCCATTGCGAAGGGAAAGTCTGTGTGGCACTGAATAGGGCTCTAACTCCTCTCCATCTTCCCCTAGGCAGTGTTTCTCTTGAGTTCTCCTATTAGCTTCTTCTCGGCTTGTCCCTCGTGTCTAGTTGTTTTATCCAACACTAAAGCCAGATGCCATATCATTGTCCGTATTTTTATCCCAAGCCCTTCAATACAATTCCTAAGGCCCAGTACAAACTTCTGGCAAAAATCCAAGAGTTGCTCAAGTAAAACTCACTGCAGCTCAATTCCACCATCTACTATTCACTTGATTAAAGGGGATTTTTCTTTATCAACTTTAATCAGACTTTGTGAGTATAAGAAGAGAGAAAGAAACAACAGCAGAAAGAGAGAAGAGGGGGAGAGGGAGGGAATCAAGAGGGATGGGAGTGTAGGCTTTGCATTCCCCAGTCTGATTTGATAGGGTTTACTTGTGACTATCAATGTTTACTCATCTGTTGTGCTCTGAGCTATAACTCAAACAAGAGGACACATTTACAAAGAGAGAGAGAGCAAAAGGTCATTTTATAACATACGCTCACTTTGAAATCACACTCATTGGCTTTGACAGTTTATGTGGCGAAATATATTCAGCTGACAACTGTCGCTGCCTATTAGGAATCAAACTGATAAATAATATAATGTACAACCTGACAACTAGAGGACGGTTCCCTTGCTGTATTGTAATGACCTAAGTATCTGATAAAAATACTGTAATAATGGAACAGTTTTGAATGGAAATAGCTATTGCATAGTCAAGGGATGGAATGAGGGAGAGTTTTACAGCGGCTCTTATGTGCCAGTTGACAGAAGATCTAGAAAAACACGCCAAAATTGTTTGATTCGCATCCAGTATAAGCTATTGCAGGGAGTTTTTACAGATGCTAATAGATTTCTTCAGTGGAACGTAGGAGAAAACGGACCAGCATCATATGCTTTAAAAGGCTGAACGGTATTTCATCAATAGCGCTGCGTCACGCTGGGGCTTAGTGAGGAGCGACCCTCCCAAAAAATGACCGTCAATCTTTTGAGCCCACTTAATAAAACGCCTTTAGTGGCAGTATTAATCACGTGTTGTTGAGCTATTGACTTATTAATCAATTTATAAGTGACCACAATCGCAGATAAAAAAGAGTGCATAATAAAGAAACAGTCGTCAAATTGTATTTTTATTAACAGCATTTAACAAAATAAATAATAAACAAAATAAATGTCTCTTTAAAAAATAAGCATTGATACTACAGCGCAGTCACCAGTCAGCTACTTGATTGACGGATCATTCCCTTGGCGTAAGCAAGGATTACTCACCAATACACACAAACGCGCAGACACGCAAACGGCCAGTGCGTATTTTCGCCTGTCCATGCTGTATGGATACACGCGTGTCTTGTAGCATTCGTATTCGTCCGCGTCGGCGGGCGGCCGGTGTGACGGACTCACACCTCGCGTTTTGCTCAGAAAAGGCAGAAGCGGCGATACGGCACCATTCATTCGCAGTACGGGATGACGGGAGGGGAGTGAGACGCGGAGGGGGGCTGCGAGGGGCATGCAACAGAGGGCCGAGTGGCTCTAGTAAATATTTATATTACATGATTATAAGCGAGAGAGAGAGGGACAGAGAGAGAGAGGAGGTGTGCATGCATGTGCGTGGGGAGGGAGGCAGAGGAAGAGTCCTTAAGCCACCCAGTTATTAATATTATTCCACACCGCTAAGTTTAGCATTCAACACGTGTCGCTGGTGATGGAGAGAGAGAGAGAGACGAGAGAGGGAGGTTGACGGTTGCTAGGTGACGAGGCGCATATACTGAATTTTAACAAAAGAGCGGAGAAAGAGAGAGAGGGAGAGAGAGGAGGGAGAGGGAGATAGGTAGAGAGCTCGCGAAAATTGAATACATGTAGAATGTATATATATTTCTAGGTGTATTTTCCCCGGAGAACGCGCAAAAAGGATACGTCGAGGGCAATAATGTGAGAAGAATGGAGGGCCGAAAGGAGAATCGGGGGACAGGCGCGTGAAAACACAGTAAGTAACAGTTTAATAAATACCGCCGCGCATCTGCACGGACTTGACTGAATGCGTGGAGCGGAGACATGCCACGGCGCACCGGCGGGTTCCGGGTAAGGGTACTTTGATGCGCTGTATGTGGAAAAGATGGATGGCAAGCGATAGAGAGATGGATACGGTCGGTGCGCACGGGGTTTGACCCTTCTGTCATTGCTGCACGCGCACATATGCCAGTGCTTATAGCCCCACTTGTTTCTCAGTCAAACGCGCTCGCACGACACATCCTTCGACTTTTCTAACACTCCTGCGGCACAGATGCGCGGACAGGTTACGGCAACACGCAGAAACGCAAAAGCGCACCGCCACACGCGCAGTCTGCGGGCACAATTAGTGATTTTCATAAAAACAAGACTCGCAAAGCGTTTGAACATTAAAACTGTTTAAAATCCTGTTTCCGTGCGCTGTACAGCTAATAATCGTGTTGCTGTGCCGCGCTGTCAGGCTGCTCGTTTCCAGTTGTGTATGTAAACTGCGGATTTATCAATTTTACTTAGCACAGTTACAAGTGACTCGCTGTGTGTGTATAAGAGAGAGAAATACTCTTGGCATTTCGGCACCATGCAAGCTTATTTTAACAACGTATCAGTTCAAGAGTGTTTTTCTATTTGACAGATAATTTAAAATTCTACATACACGCGCTGTCTATTGCTGTAATTTCTCCAAGGCTGGCCATTAGCTTTTTAATAGATGATCAGTGAGATTTATGAGCAGTGCTCATTATGTTAATTTCATATGAACCCAGGATAGGCCCACAGTTTTTCTCCTACAATATATATCAAACCTTTGGCGTTCAGATGAAGCAAAATCGTTTATATATGGATACTGCTGCATATTCCATAATAAGTTTTTTCCCTCCTTGTGCCCTAACTTACTAAGGCTGTAATGATGGAGCATGGAGTACTGCAGAAGGAATATCAGGTCTTAATCTCCACTAAAACAGGCCTGAGATCAGCGCTGATCTATATCATACACAGAAAACCTTTTAGTTGCATTACATATTTCTGTGCAGCATTTTGTGAAATTTGACCTGACTGTCATTCGTTAGGGTTATTTCCACAGGCTGCGAGATGTAGCTAAATCTATTCTCTATAGATAAAAAGATAAATGAGACAAATAGTAACCTTCTCATTTATTGAATTTATTATGGATACTTGGCACGTGATCCATCAAGATTTGCGCACACACATACTGCAGTACTGTAATGCGCACAGTAATGTTAATGTGTTGCATTTAGTGTCAATACAGCTTCACTTCAGTGGCCTGTACAGCTGCTTTCCAGGCTTTACTGTAGAGGAGAGGGAGTGAAAGAACGAAAGAGTAAAGAATGAAAAAAGGTGAGAGACAATAATGCACAGAGAAGAGGTTGTTGCAGATATGTACAGAGGTGTAGATAGATGTGTAGCTGGACAAGAAGAGGAGGACATGGAGTGAAAGATATGGAAAAAAGGAATATTACTAGAGAATTTGAAAAGGGTGGAAGAGGAATAAAGAGAAAGAGGGAGGGATAGGAGGAAGGGAAGGAGAGGAAGAAAGCGAAGACAGGGAAAAGGAAGGCAGAAGCGAGTCTGAGAGTGAACAGGGTTGGAGGGCGCAAGCTGAGATATAAGAGCAGCTTGAATCAACGTTTGCAGTTCTTTTGCTCTTCTCATTCTCATCTGTTTTCAGTGCATTGATTCTTTATCTTCTCCTTTACCTTTGCGCTGTATTCTCTCTATCTTTGCTTCCCTTGGGCTTTTGAGCTCTGGAGGATTCCTGCTTTTTCACATCTCTCTTTGGTGCTGTTTTCCTCTGCTGGATCCCTCTCTCCTCTTTTCCCCTCAGCATCTCATCAGCATCTGATTCCCTACTATTTTTGTTCACATAGCTGCGCTGATAAGTCCAGTCTCCCCCAAACTGCATCCAACTCCCCTTTCAGTATCCCCAGTTCACCTAAATGTGACTAATTAAGGTAAAGCTCGTTAACACAGAACATCAATTAGTCTTTAACAAGATCATAGGCTGGTGTGTGAAAGAGATTACACTGCTCCCCTTTTCCCCAGCTCCCCAGTGGATAGACTGGCCTGCTATTGATAAAGGCCACGCTAATTTACATCAGTCCTCAGATGTACTTTGGGTGTTCAGGGTCAGATCAGACACATATACCTGCCTGAGATTTTGCTGTTTTATGGTGTTACACAGCTGAGGCTGAGCCAGTACGGTAGTAAAGGGGCAATACGAGCTGGAGGAAAGTGTGTCTCGCATGATCCGTTTTGCTGGTGAAAAAGCTGAAAACCGCAACATAGGTGTTATTTAAACATAAAACTGGAAATGTTAGCATGTTATGAGGAAATGTTAACAGAAAACAGAGAAAGTGTAGCACTCTTAGGCATCCTGTTCTAAATACCCATGAGTTTCCACAGGAAGCTAAGTCCTGCCTTTCATCCATCTCCACGGTTACTGTAACCACGGATATTTCAGTCTAACTACAACTGCAGTCCTTTACAGTTACCACGGAAATCCCTGCCAGACTTCCCTCACTTTAATACACAATTCACCTGACAGCTGAATCTTAATCTGTGCTAAATGACACTCTGAGAGCCCACAGCATCCGTCAATTCAGTCATCTCCAATATCCAATCAAAGACAAGTCAATAAAACGGTATCGACAGATGTACAATAACAATGGCAGAATATCAAACCAGCGAGACTGTGCTTTTCCCTTGGGAGGTCTGTAGCGATAAGACAGGTATTGTGATTCTGTTTCTGTGAAGTGGAGAGCCGCTGTGGTCTTATTGCAAGGATGTGTACAGCAGCTGTTGGGTGAAACGAGATGAGATTCAGGGGCAGTGAAATGACATGGATAATGGTGAACCAGCCTGAGGAGACATTTTGGGCTCTGTGTATTCAAGGTGCCGATTGATTGCATTGACAGATTTCGGTCCAGTAAGACATGCTGTTATGTTAATGTAGAGAGGAGGAAAGGAGAAAGAAAACATGCTTTTAAAGGTTTACATCAAAATGGGAACAGAAACACTTAGGCCTGTTTGATACATGTACACAAATATGATTGATTGCGTTGTCAGAGGATCTATGCTGCTTAGTCTTTTGGAAATTTTGCATAATATGTCTGGTATTAAATTTGCATGCGAGTGTTTTTGTACTCGCAAGTGAATGCTGGATTACTCCACATGACTTTTGAGTATTTCAAAATTGAATTTTTTATTTTACTTTAATCCATGTTTTTTTTTACTTTTATATTTAATGTATCACACAATCGCCGACTTTGTAAAGAGCTACATAAATAAAACACTGGGCATCACACCCTAAAGGACTGAATATCACACACTAACCAACTGTCAATCGTTTTGATCACAAACCCATGCAGAAACAAACGCACTCCTGTTTCCAGGTGGCTTGTGATGGATAAATAAACATGGGTGTACGGGGGCCGGCTGTTGTATGTGTTGCTGCAACTCTTTGTTCTAAATCCCTATGTCTCTATAGACTGCAAGGGGGGGCTTCTGGAGCTTTGTGACCCTGTGTGCTTAATATCCATAGGCTGGTCAGCATAGCAAGC
>JAZGTJ010017224.1:0-12185 GCA_036877575.1 Botia almorhae
AAAGACCAGATTTGTGGAGTACATGACTTATAGTTGTCCTGTGGACAGATTCTCACATGTGAGCTGTGGATTTCTGCAGCTTCTCCAGAGTGACCATGGGCCTCTTGGCTGCCTCTCTGACCAGTGCTCTCCTTGCTTAGTCTGTCAGTTTAGGTGGACAGCCATGTCTTGGTAGGTTTGCAGTTGTGGCATACTTTTTCCATTTTTGGATGATGAATGAACAGTGCTCCTTGAGATGTTCAAAGCTTGGGATATTTTGTTATATACTAACCCTGCTTTAAACTTCTCCACAACTTTATCCCTGACCTGTCTTGTGAGTTCCTTGGTCCTCATGATGCCGTTTGTTTACTAGTGTTCTCTAACAAACCAATGAGAGAACCTTTACAGAATAGATGTATTTATAATGGGACTAAATTACACACAGGTGGACTATTAACTAATTAGGTGACTTCTGAAGGCAATTGATTGCACTGGATTTTATTTTGGGGTATCACTTTTTTTTTAGATTTTTGCTTAAAATGTTAAACCGTATATAATTTGTCACAATTACAATTTTATTCAAAATCAAATAAAAAAGACAATTATATTTAAAATAAAAACAAACACATAGTTACATGGCTGGTAAGAAATATTCATGACCAGTAAACAGTCTTGATTCGTTAATAAAATACTCAATAAAATACTCTACACTAAATGTAAAAAATAAAATGCGTGTTTGCTGTAATCCACTAATAAAAAAAGTGTTTCTGCACATAATGTAGCCCTGTACAGGAACTGGTTGTTACGATGGCTAAACAGTTGTGTTTGTGATAAAAGCAAGACAGAAACGCGGAGCTAAATAAGTGATATTTAATGATTAATACAAAGAAACACAAACACCAACCGTATAACAAAAAGGACGACAACATATGCTACAGCAGAGAACGGAGAAAATACAAAAGACAAACCTGACGATGAACGTATACAAATAACCGAGGCGAACAAAATCAAAAGGGGTAATCCAAAGAGTAATCCAATGAACAGGCGCAAATCCAAAAACCAGGCAAGACAAGATAAGATAAACTTTGAACACAGAAAAACCTCAAACGAACTCCAAACAATAACCCACAAACTGACTTACCAAACGAGGAACTTAAATACACATACTAATCATACAAACACAGGTGCAAGTGATTAACAGAAACAGGAAGTGACATAAAGACCAGTGACATCATAGACATGTGACAACAACTAAACGTCATAATAAAAGTCCTGACGCTCCTCGCTAATCGTGGGAGCTGGGCTTCGTTACACTGGTAAAGTTAGATCATTTCCATTGTACTCAGGCCTAGAGCTGAGGATGGTTGTTGCTTTAGCCAGGTTGCTGGGGCAACTGACGTCTATCATCACAGAAATGTATGTAAAGAGGATATTGTTAATCTTTAATGCGGTTAAAAAAGATAGGATGGCCAGAGAGTAAAGATATCAAAGGCACCAAGCTTGAAAACACTGCTGTTTTTTACAGCAAGTGTCATGCTATAGAAAAGATAAAAAGAAATTGTGCAGGCTAATGTCTGGTTATTTCTAGTGTTTTCATTTTTCCTTTAGTAAAAGAAAAAAAAACGTGAAAATTAAACTATATTCTGTGTGTTTCAGGTATTGTTCAGATGGATAAAGAATAATCCTAAATTCCATAGACATTTGGCATTGTAACACAAAAACCAGTGTTGTTTGGTGTCAGGGAGGTTTAATGTGGTGCAAAAGCCCCAGCACACAATTTTTAAATGTAAATGCAGAGGCAAATGACAATTTGTAAATAGTGACTTAAATTTTTAATATGTTTGTCACACAAAGCTGTTATGTCTTTATCGTATGGCTCATAAATACTCATTAAATGCTTACATTTTTAAACACATGATTTTTATAGTGTAATAGTTTTGTCTTCCTCCAAAAACAACCCCATAGGTTGTTTATGTAAGCAGCTTATTGTGCAAGCAGCTTTTTATGTCCTCTAGCTGCCATGAAAACAATGACAGTGTTGCGAGTATCGTCATGAAATGACGTATGATCATCTTCACAAAATCACCAAACCAGGTTAGTTTTAATAGTTTAAGTGGACTTATTACACGGTCCCTTACCCACCATTTTTCCAATTCCCAAAAGTTATATTTGATTAGATGCTTTGGAAATTAATTTACAGTGCATTTAGGGTTCACATTTTATCAGTATGTGTGTTCACAGGGATCGCTCATGATCGTTGCACTGCTAACCCAGTGATCTACCAATGGAGCTACACTAATAACAAATTATGATACAGATAAAAACCCATGGTGTGTTAAGGTGAAAGTGTCTGTGGCATAACATGCTGTTGGTAGGGGCAATAATTTAGTAAATGCTCCTTTATTTAGTAATTGGGTCGTATTTCAGGAATGTGACAAACGACTTATATAGTTGTATGGGTTGGGTGACATGTTGATAGTTTTATGTATGCATTTCTACTATATACAGTCATTTTTTTGTGAAAACATTTACAACCTCCCTTTTTTTACTTTTTTCATTTTCTCTAGATGGGACGCCAAAGATCCTCTCTGCATTTAGCGAGAAGGTGGTGAGCCCGAATGAACCCATCTCACTGGTTTGTCATGTCAAAGGAACTCCCCTCCCCACAGTCACCTGGACCCTGGACGATGACCCTGTCATTAAGGACAGCAACCATCGCATGGATCGCATCATCAACACAGAAGGGAATGTGCTCAGCTATCTGAATGTGTCCCACACACAGGTCAGCGACGGTGGTGTTTACCGCTGCACCTGCAACAACTCTGCTGGCTCGGTCTCCTACCAGGCTCGAATAAACGTAAGAGGTGCTTGTCAGATCAGCTCCTCAAAAACACACCCACACTACACGATTATCACTCGCAACCATTTCTGTGTGTATATTATGTTGGAAGTGAAAGTTATTTATTTTCAAATATAGTTGCCACTCTATAGCAGCTCTCATTGGCCAAGGACCACCCAAGAGGCCTTATGACTGACTTGTAATGCAATCAATCTTAGGTCATTACCTTTCCAGTTAGACTGTTAAAGACGGGCACAAATGTTCCCTGTACATCCTGTATATCCAACAGATCAGATGACAATTGCAGCACTTCTGAAGCATTTTTAATTAATTGTAGCTAATTGTAGCTTGGTGACCTCAGTGTGAACCAGACAATCAGGTTTGTTTATATCATTTATCCTGTAGCTTCAGAGTGACAGAGTGAGAAGTCACATGGAATTTCTTACGATCTGCTCAATAACTGAACCAAAGCTGAGTAGGGATGGCATTTGCAAAGATTTCCATAGAGTTGAACTCTGCTCAACTTTTTTGCCAGCAGCTTTGATTAGCCATGTCACCTCAAAGGTGTAAATGGACTCAAGAGTTTATGGGTTAATTGAGATACTCTGCAGTACCCCAAATTGAATGAGTACGTGATATTATGATTTCAAATAGTAAAGCTGCAATCCCTAACTTTTGCCTCTATCACCATTTCTGTTTGAAACCTAAAATTGCTGGTTACTTTATGTACTTATATTTACGTGTGTTAAGGGAAAACTGACTTTTTTAGCGAAAATTGACAGCTAAAATTTTAAGTCATTATTGCAAATCAGGGTACGGTGAGAGTTTTGAACACAGATCTGTTATGTACTTGCTCATAAACTGAGTAAGTACATATGTACTTGTTATGTACTAACTTTTTTTTTAGTTTTAACCAAAAACAGTTACAGATTGCAGCTTTAAATACCAAAGCTTCATGAAAATAATATTAGCTAAATATATTTGTCTGTAAGCACCCAGCGTGCAATTTACGTTATATGGTGCTTAAAAAACATGACAGCAAGTGTGAGCAACAGTAAACTTTGTAACAAAAATGTATTTACATGCATGCTTTTCTGAAAAGTGTGTCTTTTCATATATATTTTACTGTTTAATAGAGTTACATTTATAGAATATGCCAAACCAACATTATGGATTGTAACAGCAGGTTACAGCAGTCACTTTGATTGGTCCTGGTAAAGTACAGTTCCAACTAACGACTAGTTGTCAACCGCATAGATAACTGCCAGGGGAAAATGTATATGCAATTGCCAAGATGTGTTCATCCTTCTTCTGGACTAGCCACTGCAGGGGAAATGAAAGGCGCTTCTAGCAGTGTCATAAGTCATTATGATTGCGTCAATCAAATTAAACAAAAGATGTTTGAAGAGAGGCCTGCCCATTACTTTCTCTAAAACACATATAAAGCTAGTCTGTGCATCTAAGTGTCTGAATGTCCAGTAAAGGCTCCTACTGGACTCAAGGCCATAGAGTGGCCCTCGACTGCAGTAGTGGAGAGGGAATGCTGGCTTTTGTTGACAAAGTATGATGAGAAAACTTTTAGTAGAAATGATAGATTGTATGAGAACATCTGTGGATGCAGCCTGGAGTTACTTCTAAGAAATGTGTGTTTGCCTATGAGGCCATCCGGCCTTCATTATGGCATGCAAATATAGTCATCACATACACTTGGGTTCAGTGAATGGGCAGTGAATACAGCATGATCAGCTGCAGGCAACGACTGCAGAAAGTAAATAAGCTAATAATACTAATAATAATAAGCAAAAGGTGATAAGCCCTAATGACTGCACCATTGGCAAAACAAATGCCAACAAATGCTTATCAAAAGCAAATCTGCTGTAAGGAGCTTTAGAGTTCCCTAAGATTACTACTACAGTAATAGTATAGCAGGTATAAAGGGTTGTGGGACAGAACACATAATCTATGTAAAACACTCATGGAAGAACTATCAGGAGTGACAACATTGTTGCAAACCCATGGCAGTTGGGCCATTTTGGGGCCATTTTGGGGCAAATCCCTGTTTTCTGAACCCTGCACAGAGCAGCGGCAATTGGGCTTGACCTCTTCCACAGACAACTCTCAACTTTAAAAATCTGCTTTCACTCTCTCTGTCACAGACAACTTTTGGACACAAGGGACTTCAATCATTGGAGAACTAGGTAGTAGTGGTGCCTATTGGATAGCTCTGATTACGAATATGCTGATATTGGGGTTGGTTTGCCTAGGTCCACTGCCAGCTCTCCCCTTCAGCATGGCTACTGTTAACTGTCTAAACAAGCATCTGCCTGAACATGCTCTTACTGATACTTCTATACTGTTCACTGCCTATGGAGACGCTTTTCAACAGATAATATAGTGCAGGGATTGCAACCTTCAGGAACAAGGTTGCCCATCCCTGATCTAGAGAGTATCATTTAAAGAGCACATAAGTACATTCTCTGGAACAAGGCAACTCTTGCAAGAATTTAGAGTCATACCCTAATTGCTCAGTAAATGTAACGAAAAGCTAAAGTATGACATATGATACATTTTACAATCATTATATATGCCTATCAGAAAGTTCTTTATACTGACCTCTACTTCTCATTACAGGTCCTGCTAGTATTCGACCAATGAAAAATGTCACTGCCATCGCTGGAAGAGACACGTACATTCACTGCCGTGTCATTGGTTACCCTTACTACTCTATTAAGTGGTATAAAGATTCCAATCTGCTCCCATTCAACCACCGCCAACGTGCCTTTGAAAATAATGGCACACTGAAGCTGTCCAATGTGCAGAACTCCGACGAAGGAGAGTACACGTGCTATGTGCTGGTGGATCCACATAAACAAATTCACAGGAGTGTCCATGTAACAGTGAAAGGTACAGCTCTGAAGATAGCACTTCGTTATTACTACCACAGGAGAATACAAATTAAAGAAACTATTACTATTGCTCTTATTCTTAGCGATTTAAATAAACTTAAAACCCTAATTTTTGTACTTTGGTGTTTAACTTATCTTATACAGTTTACAGCGTGTCGAAATATTTTAAGTTAAATTTATAATTTATACATACAAATTAGAATAACCCATACTTTGTTTTTACAAAAATTTTGTTTTTATATAATATCCAGCTTCTGTTTTTATGGGCTGAGTCATAAAAAACCCTGATGTGATTGAGTTAGCTAATTTGCTCCATTCATGTTTAAAATTCTGAAGTGTGCGAAGGGAATCCCTAGAGTCCATTATCCCCATTTTGTTGTGAATTAAATAAGCGCTGAAGTGCTGCTTTATTTCAATGTTATTTTAACTCATTGATTCTCAAATGCGGCAGGCTGACTAGCACCACGGTTTTAAAATCCCCAGAGATCACATTATGCCAAATTTACTGGGAGACAAAAGAACCCTTTTATAGTCTTCTTTATTTTGTCTTTCTTTCCTCTGTTTCTTCCCTCATTAGTTTACATTATGTCTCGTTCTCTGTGAAATCTGTAGATTTGGAACTGTAATAACTTGTTATGAAGCAGAATTGAGCCTTGTTATTGCAAATGACACATAATTGTACATGTGCGATCACATATGGCCTGTCTGCTAGTTCATATTGTTTGTGTCTGAGCTGTTCGTCTGGGCACTAAGCATTCATCCTGGGCTGTAGAGTATTTCTTCCTATAATATTATTAGATACATAATATTTAGTCAAAAGCTATTTCATGCCTAACCTGTATTGTTCATATTTGGATTTTTTAACAATTTATGAATTATTATTAGGTACAACATGCAAAAGCTTCTGCTTGGTCTTGAGTTGTCTTTTTATGAGGCTGGCTTCAAATCTTAACACAGCAACCTAAATACCTAATGATTAAATGAAGAAAACCTAAATGATTATTATAATTATTATTTACAAATACAGTGTGTTTTGGGGGAGTAAATGTTAACACTGAGAAGTATATTTTCCCACACCTCCTTAGCTAAAATGTTTAAACATGTTCATAGTTACTAATGTAGCTTAATACATCCTCTAAAAATTACCTTGGAATCAGGTTCAAAATAATTGCAACAATGACTTAGAAAAGTAAAGATAGTTCTTAAAAAACCTACAATGATTTGTGCTCAGATGCAACTTGATTTATTTATGTAGTAATACAAAACTTTTGCCTATCTGTCACCATCTGTTTAAACTATTATTATTGTAGTTAATTTCTTAATGCAGAAAAAAGGTCAAAATTCTAAGCAAAAAACTGAAAGAAAAACTACAAATTCTCCACCATCATTAGCACACCCACACACTTCTATCTCTTTTATTATAACTCTTGCTGTGCTACAGTATGTCCATAATTGTATCTGGTGGTTTCTTTCTAAGAGCAGCTTTTTTTCTGTTTTGTGATCTTTCCATGCTTTAGTGCCCCCTCTGATTCAACACTCAGACTCTCAGAGCGCTTCTATTGGTCAGCGTGTCTTCATACCCTGTGTGGTCATATCCGGTGACTTGCCTATGTCTATCACCTGGCACAAAGATGGAAGACCAATCAATGCCAGCCTAGGTGTCACCATAGACAACATAGACTTTACAAGCTCATTACGCATTTCAAACCTGTCAGAAATTCATAACGGCAGTTACACCTGCATCGCTCGTAATGAAGCAGCGGCCGTTGAGCACAGCATCCAGCTCATTGTTAAAGGTTTGAGATCAAATTCAATTATTATCTTCATTATAATTAATTAAGTTAAATGTTTTATAATCAACACATCCAAAACCTTCTGGCAAATCCCTATCAATGCTTTATAGCAATCTGTCTATCTGTCTCTCTCAAGGCCTTTTAAACTGTAATCTTTCAAGCCAAAATCAATGTTTGCCTTGAACATTCAGTTTTTAGTTTAAATGTCGGTTTTAAAACATCTTATTTTGAAAAGTTCTTCGATATTATACTTGTTTTTAATGTTTATGCTCTTTTCTACTCAGTTCCACCAAATTTTGAGGTGCAGCCAAGAGACCAGGATGGCATATATGGGAAATCTGTGATCCTGAATTGTTCAGCAAAGGGAAACCCAATCCCCACTATAGTGTGGAACCACTCAAAAGGTATGCTGGTATTTAAAAAATTGCTCATTTTATATAATTTCCTGTTGTGCACTGTAATAAACTTCTGTAGTAAACTGATGAATATAAAATCTGGATCATCTGGACCTTCATGGTGATTCCAAAAGTGATTCTTATCATATTCTATTATTTACAAAATGCAATTTTGTAATACAATAAGTGTGTGTTTACATGCACAGTCTTACTATGATTAGGCTTAATAAGATGTTGATGTGAAAAGTCATGTAAATACATTACAATGATTTCTTTTCTTTTATTCTTCGGTGTAAGAATCATAAATGGCTTACACAAAATTCAAATGGCACAGGTAGATTTTTGCCCATTATCCCTGATTTTACATTGCATATAAAAACCTTGAGCGGTGTTCTGGCAGTTTATTCATGTGAACGTGTCTGATTCACACATGGATGTAATAACAAAAATTTTTCCACCAACCTATGCAGTTGATGCAAAAAGAGCAAAAATAAAATCTCATGCTGCATCTGCAGGTACTGCAGGCATGAGAAGTGCAATATAACTTCTGACAGATTCCAGACAACATTTTGAACTACCGAAGTGAATGTTTGGGTGGTGAAACCGGTCTAACCCCGAAACCTCATGTAAAATTGGTTTTCTGTGTAGGAGGTTTATTGATTTGCATGTAAACACATGAAAACCATTTTTTATGCTAATCTGATTTTCAATAAATATCCACTTATTTTGTGCATGTAAAAAACACTCAATGACTTAAATCAACATAAATAAAGACAGAACAACTTATTGTGTATTTTTTATGTGATTTCACAGGAAAAGCATGTAACATAATAAAGGACACTAAAAGCAGACACATTTGTGTGGACATAATTTTAGTAAGGCTTTGGCAGTAATGTGGTTAAGTGGTTATATGGACAGGTGGGCTTGGCACAGGTGTATGCTTGCATTAAGGCTAGGGTCAAAAAAGAAAAAAAAGCTGGATTACTGGATTAGAATGAGAACAGGTGACTCACTTGCCCTTGATTTTTCCTGAAGGGGAAGGAGCGTTTGAAGCCTTTGCTATGCGTTGTAGATGAAAGCTCACAAATGGAAATCCACATCAACAACAAAACATGGGGTTCATATTGGGGATGGTGAAGTTGGTGAAGCAAGACTTCAAAGAAAAGGGGGCTAGGCACAGTATGAAGGGCATGGAGAGCAATTCTACAAAAGGTGTCTGGCTTCTAGTCACTTTCTAGATTTAGGATAGCATGTTCTCTCAGATGACATTGTTGTGTTTAAAAAATTAAACATGTTTTTTAATTTTAAAATACTTTTTATTTTTTTTAAATACTTATTTTTTACTCCATCTTAATATGCAAAGACACCTATAAGTGTCACAAATTTAAGACCTGATTTTCACAAAATATTGTGACAGGAAAGAGTAAAACAGACAAGATAGTTCCATGACTGCTATTTGTGTATAAAGACAGAAGAGTAGTAAAGGTAAATGGCTTGTGATGAACGTGTCTGTGCTGCCCTGGTTCTAGGGTGGGGTGCGAGTTGGTAAGAAGGTTGTCTCACAAAAGCTCAAAGCTCAGAGAGAGTAGCTTCTCTTTATTTAAGTGGTTCGGCTGGTGCATTTAGGTGCTTTCAATCACACTGATCCACTTATGGGTTAGCTGTCAAGACAACAGTTGTCAGGGACAACATAGACTCGCTGCATCTCCAAACAGTGTCGTACTGGTTCTATGGAAGATTGATTTTCTCAATATACACAAATTACTACAATTCCATACTCATCTGTCAGGATTCTAAAATTTGCTGATGACATCACATTAATCTGACTTACTCAGGATGGCATTGAGCCTGTGTATCACTGGCCAGCTAGTGAGTGAAAGCTGTGCAGTGTGAACCTCACTTCTCACACATTCTCAAGAGGTGCTCTAGCAACAGACACTATATATAATTGTGTATAATTGACATCAGTTACTGTGGTGCAGTGACCCAGATGTGTCACTGCTCTGTGGCTCAACCAACACTCTTTGCCTAAATATCTCAACCAGCATGAAACAGTAACATTGGCTTAGTCACCAATGATTTGAGTTTGGGACAAGATTATCTTTTAAATTATCTCTGATTTGACATCATCAAATGTCAAAGCACATACTGTATAATGTGTTACAAGTAACCTGTTATTACCATGTTTCCTTACCAATGGATAAGAAAAACCTAGAAATATCAAGGAATTTCTGTAATTGTATTGTTCTTTCCAGTTATGCTTTATTCTAAAACATATTTATTTAAATATAATTCTTAATGATGAAGACCAAACCAAAAAATAACCAAAAAATATTGTTCCAGATGTATTGGAACAATTGTGTTATGCAATTTAATAATTTACATATAACAAGTAGCATGTTTCTTTGTAAATGTACACTATTATGTTTAAGTTACTGTCTCAAAGAAGAAAATTGTATTACTTTTCTATTTATTTAATGCATTTTTGGCAAATACCATTGAAATCCTCTCACTTCTCACTGGATAAAGCCATCTGTCAATGTAGAATTAAATTAGCATATTCCACATACAAAGGTGTCTCTGTCCCCTGATGTGGTTTATTGTTTAAAGTAAATTAAATCCAATACAGACAGACCATAGCTTTGGCAGATTAACGGTTTGTTTCATATTATTAAATCCCACAGTATCCACTAATCCTAATTCAGACATTACACACCAGATACAAAACACTTCCTCTCTTTTCATCCAATAAAGAAATCATCAGATGTAAACACAAAGCCTAATCTGAATTTATATTGACCATGTGTAATGCTATGGAATAATTAGCTTTCCTGTAGCTCAGTGGTTAGAGCATGGCGTTAACAACGCCAAGGTCATGGGTTCGATCCCAGGGATTGCACATACTCAATGTATAGTGATCAATGTGTAGTATAATGCAATGTAAGTCGCTTTGGATAAAAGCGTCTGCCAAATGCCTAAATGTAAATGTAATCAGATGTTCAAGATTACAGTAAAATATCACAGCCATGTAATTTTACAGCATGTTATGATAGGCTGTTAAAATATGGCTATGTTTTGAGTTTTATTTTTGTTTAGGATTTCATATAAATTAGGATTTTCAGTATAAATAGTGGTTGCATATATTTTTCAAATGATTTTCTTTTTAGTAAGAACATATGATGGTAATGATAAAGACATTTGGGGGAATTTTCATGGATCTTTTGCAACTTTCTACTGAATTAATTGAATACATTTTAGACTTGCTAACACAAAAAAGACAGATAGCAGTAAATAACTTTACATTTTAAAAGTTTCACTCTGACCTCTTCACACTTGTGGGTTCTTCACCTCTTATAGGTGCTGGTGTACCACAATTCCAGCCCATTGCCTTGAATTCAGGTTCACGTATCCAGCTCCTGGAGAAGGGCTCTCTGCTCATAAAACATGTCCTGGAGGAAGATTCTGGATTTTATTTGTGCAAGGTCAGCAATGACGTAGGAGCCGATATCAGCAAGAGCATGTATCTCACCGTCAAAAGTAAGACCCTGTCAATGTTAAGATGAATTGTTTTAATTAACTTATTAAGGTGTGGTGATTGTGATGTACATGTAATTTCATTGCTATTTACAGATGCATGTATGACCCATTCCTTATCTTCTTTGGGTCTGAACCACTGCATATAAGAATTTGTGTGTGTGTGTGTGTGTGGGGGGGGTGTTCTGTGTGAGCCCCAGGGCAGTTTTCTGCCCTGTTAACTGCTGTGTGTACAGTACTGTGCTCCTTGGTGAACTGTTTGTTTGTTGAGCAGGCAAAAACTTACATTCCCTCCATTAAACCCACCACACAGCATTTGTGCCCACTCTGTCATAAGGAAGTAAAAAAAACAGCAGCCTTTTATTATGTCAATTACTTTTTGTCACCATATGTCTAGATTTTAGGTAAATTATATGAAAATATAGAACATATTTAGAAAAATATAGAGAAATATAAAAAAAGCACAGTCTGTGCTTTTTCTTAAACAATAACCTATTACTCAATTGCTAATAAATAAAATCTGACAATTTACCAGCCACTATCTAACGAAGCCGGGCTCCCGTGACAAGCGAGGCGCGCAAAGACTCTTATTTTGATGTTTAGTTTTGTCGCGTGTCTATGATGTCACTGTCCTTTTATGTCACTCCCTGCTTTATATGATTTTGTTTGTTTGATTAGTCTGTGTATTTAAGTTCCTGGTTTTCTTGTGTCGTGTTCGGGTTATTGTTTGTTGTGGAGT
>JAZGTJ010017225.1:0-12184 GCA_036877575.1 Botia almorhae
ATGTGTATTTCTTCAGATGGAGTATCAGAGTGAGGGTGTAGATGCCAGTCTGGTGGAATATGAGGACAACAGGCCCATCCTGGACATGTTCCTGCAGAAGCCCATGGGTTTACTGTCTCTGCTGGATGAAGAGAGCCGCTTCCCACAGGCTACTGACCAAACTCTTGTTGGTAAGGCTGTGTAATGGTGATAAAGTGTGATGTCAGTATAACAGATGCTTGGATGATATGTTCCTCACACTTTGTGAATGTGTTGTACAGATAAGTTTCAGGATAACCTAAGAAACAAGTACTTCTGGACACCAAAGCGTGTGGAGCTTTGCTTCGGAATCCAGCATTATGCTGGCAAGGTAAAGCAGCTTTAATATTAATTTAATATTATTCCAGTCTTTAGCTTTTGATATGAATGGAAAACTTCATTCACTTCATGCAAAAACCTTTTTTAAGCAGTTCATGAGTGATCTATGTTGTGGATGCTGTTTTACATACAGACAAATATAATACAGTATCAAACCCTTATTAGGATGATCGTATGATGTCGATGTGCGTCAGCATGTTAAATGTGGAAGGCACTAAAAGCATTAAATTCAACACTGTCATATCTGTTATAATAATTAGTATACTATGATAATAATTCAGTATTTACAAATGTCTCAGGTCTTGTATAACGTCAGCGGGTTTTTGGAGAAGAACCGGGACACTCTGCCTGCAGACATTGTGGTGGTTTTGAGAACATCAGAGAACAAACTCTTACAGCAGCTGTTTTCCAGTCCACTGACTAAAACAGGTAACAGCATTCATCTCATGAGTTATTCATGTCTTACCTGTGATCTCACCTCTGTCACCTCATGACATCTGGTCAGCTGGTCAGCTGATGCATACTGCAGTGCCACAGTGTCACGGGTGGTTGGAGGTGTCAGTTCACGAAACAAAGAAAAAATGGTGTTAAATGATAACTGTTGTTGAGAGGCTTCCTCACATGACAGGGTCACGTCAGGGCACAACAGCTGACAAGTCATGCCCTACATTAAACTTCCTAATAGCGGATTGTAAAATGTTACTGTTTGTTACAGGTGTGACTGTTGTAAATTCATAATAATCTTTTAAAAGTGTTGCTCCTCACACTTCAGACCAAACATTCATCTTCACACCTGTGTTAAAGGTCAATTTCAGGTCACTGGATTGGTGATTGTGCATTACTCCCTTCCTGAGAAAATATCTGCTTTATTTTTTATTACTTTTTAGCTGACAGTTACACCACTTGATATCTGATTGATGACGGTCATCAGAAGTCATTAAAATAATGTCTGTTAAAAAAAGTATTTAAAACCAACAAGGATACACAATTACATTTCTAAGACAGCGCATGAATCTTTTTTTGCATGCATGTTTTTGTTTTTTATGTTTACCTTAGAATATTTAAACTAGCATCTGCTAAATGCTTAAATGTAAATGTGAGACATTTCAGCAGCCCACATGTGTGACTTACTGATGTTGCTGTATGATCGTGGGATGGTGATCTGTAGACATTCAGGTGAGGATAAGTAACATAAATGAGCAGAATTCAGATCTTTGCACCACATTCTTCGTCTCCTCTCTTTCTCTGTTTCGCTCTCATTTTTTATAAATACTAATCTCTCCACTCATTATCTCTGGAGTGGCTGATCTCCAGCCAGAAGAATAGTGGGATAGAATGGAGGGATAGAGCTGAGGATGGATGTGTTTTCGTTTTTTCTAAGCTGTCCTCTCAGCTCCTGCCGCTATCTTCTAGAGTTTGGGATATTCCAGCAAAAAGATTCTGAAATACCCCAAGGAAGAAAGAAGCTATTTAGCCCAGTAAACTGCTTTTCCTCTGGTTCCATTGTGCCAGCCAGGTGCTTAATAAAGCCAAGAGTTATGAAGCTAGACGGTCACTAGACTTGAATGGGATGCGAGATGTGAATGGGAGCATGCTGGGTAATTATAAGATGTGTGTTCATGTGCCTCTTTAGTTAAGCCATTATGTGGCTGGCCGCAGCCTATAGCTACCTGTTAATAAGTGTGCTGTGTGTAAGACTGAATCACAAAGATTTTAAGAACATAACTGTTTTTATCTGACAGAATGTGTTTAAGACCTATAAAAATAATTGTTATCTCAGTACTGAATTAGACAATGTTGTGTGTGTGTATGTGGATAGATTAGCTAATGGCTGTATCCTAATTTGTTAATTATATATTTTATAAAGCACCATTCTGTCATTGTATCTCGAAAGTGTGCAACCACAATTTGCTATTACCCACAACCACCTGCACTACACAACTGGTGGATTTTCTGTTAACAGTTTTCTGTTGACATTTTCAGTAGAAAAACAGATAAGAATACAAAGTTAAAGCTGCCACATCTTTTACATGCATGAGCCTAAAAGTAAAGCAGTAAGGAATTTAACTAATGAATAGTTAGAGGCTAACACATGCACATTTGCAAATATGCAAATTCAACAATTTTTTAGAATTTTTTTTAATATTGCTGTGTTGTCCCATATATAAGCCAGTAGGAAAATAAGCCACCATTGACCTAGAACTGTGCCTTATTGGCCATTAAGGAGAAGTGCTCAAATTTAGTTTCAGTTCCAAATTGTACACAAAGTCATGTCTTAGAAAAGTGAATGTTTTCTGATTTTGAAGTGTTTAATTCAATTCTCTGTACACCTGATCGCCATCAACTATTACAAAACTCTTGTCAGCCAACCACTAGTTGTGTTTATTGATTGTTGAGCTGTGGACACATTTAAATAACATTGTGTCATCAGTGTTAAATAGCTGATAAATTGGCAGTCTATTTGAATTGATCATCTGTTTGATGGACTTTAATAAGAAACCCAAAATGTTTTACAGCTTGATGTCATTGGGAACATATTTAAGTTGAAAGTGCTACAAAGACCCTTTATGTTACACTTTTGTACCCATTTGTATCATTTTAGGTAATAGCATAATAACATTCCTGACAAAGGAATGTAACCTGATGATTTTAATCTTTAGAACTAAATACCTGCTGGCCTTAATTTGCATCTGTTTTCATTGTTGTCTGTTCTTGTTATCTATACAATTATAGCAAAATCTGTTTTTTTAAGGTTCATCTTCCTCAGTGAAGCATATAGTGACGTTTTGACCACTAGGGGTCGTGCTTGATGATTTAACTGCATCATAAAAAGACTCAGAGCATGTTAATGTAGATTACTCAAGTGATTTTAGTTTATTGATGTTTGTAGCTTATGTACCTCATGTAATTAGTCCTGGTTTCAAGATTTAATACTGCACATCTGTAAACCCTGGGTTATGTTTATATTGTAATATTGAAAAGTGTAATGTAATTGTTTGAACAGGTACTGAAAGCAACCTGTTTTAATAGCTGTTCGTCCAGCTGTGAAATCATACAATGGCATGAAAAATTATGTGAATCTTGGTATTAACTGGTTTTCTGCAGTAATTTGCCATAAACTATGATCTGATCCTCATCTAAATCACAACAATAGTGTTTAAGCTGATAACATACAAACAATTCTAATTTGTGATGTGTTTGTTAAACAAAAGACACTCACACATTTTAAGACTGCTGTTTGAAAGAATCATCACCTGATAACTCTTACAAAAAGAAGCTGAGAACATATGATCAAGAGTAGTTGCATAAGGCTGGAAAGAATACAAAACAATCTCAAAGTGTTTATGCATCCATCAGTCGACATTTAGACAAATTGTCTATAAATGGAGAAAGTTTAGCACTGTGGCTTCTCTTTCTAGAAGTGGATGCGTAGCAGAGATGATTCCCATAACACAATAAGGTAAAGAACCCAAGAGTAACAGTTGATGGTGTGAAGACCACTGGATCTGGCAAACATCCCTGTTCATGAGTCTACCATATAAAATTCTTTGAACAGGCAAGGTGTCTATGGCAAAACACCATGGAGAAAGCCACGGCTCTGCGCACCTGATGTTTGCCAAAGAATACCACTGGGAAAATGTTTTGTAGACCGATGAAACAAAAATGAAATTGTTTGGGTAGAATTATCAGTACCATTTATGGTGCACAAAGGGCACAGCTTACCAACATCGAAACATCATCCATACAGTGATGTATGTATTTCCAAGTTTACCAAAATACCCTACAGGATAGTGTCAAAGCTGTCTGACAGTTTAAGCTTTGTAGAAGTAAATGATGAAGCAGAACAATGAAACTAAGTAGCGATGGAAATAAAATGGGCCGTTTGAAATAGCCTAGTCTGAGCCCAGACCTTAACCCCTAACCTCGATAGAGATGCTGTGGAATGACCTCAAGAGAAATGGTTATACCAGACATTGTACAAATGTGAACAGAAGCAGTTTTGTAAAGTTTAAAATAAAAGTTTAAGTAAACTTGTTTGTATGTTGTCAGCTTAAGCACATTGTGTTTGTCTGTTGTTGTAACTTCGTTACTGCAGTATTGGATAAACCAATTAATTCCAAGGGGTTCACATACTTTTTCCTGCCGTTACAAGTTTCCCATTGTTTTTCATACGTATCTCATTCCACATTTTTATGTTTCGCTCAGACTCTGAAACTAACAGCAGTGTGTGACATTTCTACAACTGTACAAATTACATTAATATTTTATGAGGCTAGCATTTTTTGTTATGATTAGTCTGTTGCTAAACAACTCATCGTAACGTTACAGGACTAAAAGTCTAAGAATTTTTAAATTCTAAATTAAATTAAATTCTAAATATTGTTTAATATTTTATCAAACACAATCAGAGTTATTAAATAATATCCTGGCATTTCATAGCTTTTTAGTTAAACTATTCCTTTAACTAAGATTCCTTTAACCAACCTGGGGTTAAAAGACTTTAAGTCAAGTCGTAAGTACATCCTTCAGTTCCCTTTTGAGTTTCTAAGCCCAAGGATGTTTTGTAGTTCTGATTAACTAACACTTTAAAATGTTTAAAGAACGTTTAAAGGAAAGGTGCATCTCAGAGAATTAGCGTGAACAGCACAGTGGTATGATACGATATGTTGTAGTGATGGTATATGAATGTTTATCATTGCAATGAGATGTTGCAGAGATTTTAAACACATCACTTCCAAGACTGCTATATAAACATTTCTATAGTCCCTATAGAAACTGATTGTCTTGAGTTCAGACCTCTGGTTTGGGTCTGGGGTCAGTCTGCAGACTGCCCATGTTGTGCTGTTTTGTCAGAGGAAATGGATAATATTTGCATGAACAAATTCCTCTAAAGCTCGAGCTCTTGTGGATTTGGGAGTTCAGTGTGTTTGTCTTGGCCATGTTTTAGAAAACTCCATGGGGCTTTTACTGCAGGCCTGGGGCCACACTGCATGTATATGTTACTCTGTATGGCCTTTGAGTGGATTTTCATAGAACATCTGTGCGTTAGACAGAATCGTATGTTCTTCTGGTTACTGACAGCTAAAGACTCAGTCTGAAGGTCTCTGAAGAGACACTGCTGGTGTTTTTGCTGTGTAGGAAATTTTGAAGGGCAGAATTGATTTGGAAGCAGTTTATACATATGGAGTGCATTAGTCGAGTCACATTGGTATATTGACATGAATTTTTGGCCTAATTTATTCACCCACTTGTTGCTCCAGACCCAGAAGACTTCTGTGAAACACAGAAAGTGTTTCAAGAATGTTTATTCCATAGAATGAAGGTGGAGATGCTTTACACTGCTACAGAAGCTACAGAAGAGACCAAAAAGAACCATACAAGCAGGAATATATCACCATTAAAAGAGATGAAAATGATTTTCTATTAGCATTTGCTCTAATGTTATTCCAAACCCTTTTGTTCCAGGTTTGATGTCTATAAGCACTGGTTCTCAGATGTTGTTGTTTGTATGCAGACTGCCGTGTGAGATTTGAAAACTGTAGAAAAGTAAATGTATTAAGTGAAAAAATACATTTTAAACTGTTCCTTACACACAACAGGCACAACAGTTGTTTGGACTTCTGTGGTGGCTTTACTCATCTCAACCCTGGTGTTTTGGTGTCAAACCTGTCCCACTGTTCTTGGGTGTTAATTTAATATTGCTGTTTATTTCTCAAATTGTTAAATTTTTTCTTTATCATTTTTTATTTCCAGCACATATAAACTGTTTTCAGTGAGTCTAGGAAGCCTAGGCCGGGATTTGTGCTCGTATTCAGTGTCAGACACCCACAAGTGTTACTATCTTTCAAATAGGATGAACCACTTTTTAACTTAGCTTGACCTCAGGGCAGAGTCCACTGTGTGTGGATAAAATCCTTTACTGCTTTTCCGACTGTGATATTGAGTCTTAGTCACACCAAACTGGCCCGCCAGACCATCTCCCGATTAAAGCAGGCCATTACGAAGAACCCAAAGCCCTTTACAGTGGACAGATCTGTTGTGCCGCTCAAACGCAGGGCTCGGACCGCCTCTGGTCAAACACAGCACATGGAGGGAAGAAGGGGGTCGGGAATCATAGACTGGAACAATCCCATTTGCCTGGTACTGAGTTAAATTTCAAGAATAGACCATATTTATTTAAAAGAGTTAAGAGCATCTGAATAAAAAAGAGATGAAGTATGAGGAAGAGCCAGGAGATATGAAGGAGCTTTCCTCAGCAGAAGTCAGCTCATGTAGACTGCTGGCTGACAACTTTGATTGTCCCCCTGTCCCGACAGCTTCACACACATGCTCGGATGAAAGGTGTCATTCTGAAGCAGGGATTGCTTTATAATCCAGGCCACATTAACTATTCTAGTCAATAGAAAAGCAACACAAGTGGCAGCTTGGGCCGCTGTTCTCTGAGAGAATCTTGCTGGGCTTAATTTTCAAAGTGAATGCACAGATGCCAAGACAGGCCTTTCTCTCTCTGTCTCTCTCTCCCTCTCTCTCTCTTTGATTCGGCAGCTTGTGTCAGAAGCACATGTGAGGAGAGATGCTGGGTGTCATCCTTTTTCACAGGCCTGTGACTTAACAGACAGATTGACCTGATGGGGAGAGCGCGCACACACACGCACACACACACACACACACACACACATTTTTTAGGTTTTCACAACATTAGGTTTCTGTTTGTGTTCTCTCTGTAGCAATGTTCTGCTGTCAGTAAGACACTTTTTTTTTATAAAAAGTGTCATTTTAAATTATTAAAACTGTTTCCCTGTCAACCAAATTCTCACAGGAAATGTTGTTTGTAAATAAACAAATAGCTTTGTTAAATACGTTTCTACCACTAGCCCATATCTGAAATATGCTACGGCTATTATTAGCCATGTTTTAACTGAACTTTAAGCACCATAGCGCTCAGCCCCAAAACCTTTTAAATGTAACATGGTCAGCACAAAACACGTTTTGACAGGAAACATTCAAGGTTAGTTTAGTGTATGCATTTATAATATTGGATTTATTACAAGGCACACAAAATTAAGTGATACTTAGTTATCTACTCATCTGTAACTATATAAATTGAAAATCTACTGTGACGGTTAAAATAATCTTGTGCTGCAGGGTTTGGTTTACAGTTAATTGGTATGGAGTAATAGTTTAATAATCGACTGCTGGAAAAACCCATTTGTTTACCCTTAATCTAAAAATGTATAATTTACATTTAAGTACAGTTTGAGGTTTGGGTACAGTATGTAGATGTCAGTATGTTGTTATTTGGGGCAGTTGTGGCCTACTGGTTAGTGAGTTGGGCTAGTAATCAGAAGGTTGCTGGTTCGATTCCAGCGTTAGGGTTGCAACTGAAGTGCCCTTGAGCAAGGCACCTAACCCCCAAGTTTCCCCCCGGGTGCAGTAATGTGCTACCCACTGCTCCGGGTGTGTGCGTGTTCACAACTTGCAGTGTGTGTTCACTTCTCACCAGTGATGGGTTAAATGCAGAAGTCACATTTCAGGTATGGGTTACCATATTCTGACGAATAGGTCACTTTCACTTATTTGGATAATGCATACAGGGCATTGCTGCTGTGTGTGTTTCAGTATGCATAGTGTGATATAAGCTTACTTCAGGGTAGATTCCCTTCATCATACCATGAAGAGAGTGTGAAATGTATGTAAATGCACGTTTGCCTTGCATGCTTGTTCCACTGGCATTAAATCATTCTGACAAATGTCCCTCAATAATCTGAGAGATGATGGGGTTCAGACAGATAAATACAGTATTGAGAGGACAGCAGGAGGAAGGAAACAAAAAAACGCAGGAAAAACAAAAGTTCTTAAATGCTTTTGAATCTCATGTGACCCAATACACTTTTCTCGCATAGTCAGGTGACAGTTGGTTTTCTGCTTTAGCTTTTTAAACTGAACAAAATCCAGCCAATATTCATGAGGAGTCATCTGATGTAGAAAGTAATCAATCACAGTTGTTTTGCTTTTACATGTTGCCATTTAGGGACAGGCTTCTCAGAGACATACTACAATTATAAACCTTAAAATTGCTGTAAGCACAGTGCACTATAAACCTGTGTGCCCTTACTCCCAGAAGTTACAAATCTTTATTTGTTTGGTGTGCAATATTACAATGATCCAGAATATAAATGAACTTGCAAATGTTTGTTAAATAGCTTTCCTGTATTAGCTTTCCTGTATTAGCTTTCCTGTATTAGCTTTCCTGTAGCTCAGTGGTTAGAGCATGGCATTGACAACGCCATGGTCATGGGTTCAATCCCAGGGATTGCACCTACTTAGAAACAGTGTATTGTATAATGCAGTGTAAGTCGCTTTGGATAAAAGCATCTGCCAAATGCGTAAATGTAAACATTGTTAACCACAGACTATAGTTTTAAATTCAAGTGCACTAAAAAAAACGTATTTATATCTATCTAATATATTACTTATATCTATTTATTTACTTATAAATATATTTCCATCACCTTATATATACATGTGCTGGTATTGAGTGAGCTCTGATCCAACACCATCCCAGTGAAAATGCATAATACTCCACCAGGGTCATGGTTACAGGCTCTGTGATTGGACCGCAGCAGTGTTAGTGCTGCTGCGCCGTGTCAGTGTTTCAGCTACAGCAGAGAACATTTACCAGCAGCCTACACATCTAATCCCATTGGCAGGAGTGTGGGATTCCTGAGCTATAGTTAGATCTGAAACAACTCAATTAATCCCTGACAGATAGAGCAATTAAAGACGATCTGTTCTGAATGCCAGGCTCCGCATGCACTCATTCACACAAGACGGTCATTACCAAATGAGTGTGGCAGTGGGAAGAGAAACCATAATTGTTTTTCAGACTTATTGTTTGTTTGAGTCTGTAACCCTTTCTAATCTGTCATGTGGCATATAACTGGAGCGCAGACTACAAGAACAACAGATGTTTCATTTCCCTAGATTCCTGCAGACACACACCGCAGCGCTGCAGCTATAGTTGCGCCCTGCTCTGTGTTTCTGCGGTGGGTATTTTCTAAAGGTGTGTGGCACATCTGTGCAGCCATTGTTTATTCATGCGCCGGAGCCTTTGAAACATGCTAAAATGCTCCCCACTCATTATAAAACTCCTGCCACTCATGGATTAGCACTTTGATGTCACCAATCCGGCTTCAAAGGCTCGTTCAGTACCATTAATCAGAGTTTAGTCTCTGAAGACCCAGCCAGGGAAAACATTTGGACATCTTGTGCAGAAACTTTTGAAAAGCTCAGACGGTACTGCATATGTAACAGCAAAGTTTCATATTCAGAAGTGTGTGTGTTTAAGAGAGAGAGAAGAGGAAGCTAAAAGACTGTTTTAAGTAACAGAGAGATAGACTGAGCGATGGAAGGGATGGGTGGCAGTAATTTCTCACTCTGATCATGAACAACCCCTTAGCAACACTTGTAAAACACGGTTGGGTCATAAGGTCAACACAGGCTGCCCTGACACTTGACACTTTTTTCCCATCACACTGAAAACAAACTTTTAAAGTGCATTAAACATACTGTCTGTCTGTTAAAGATGCATGTAGTATTTAAATATTCAATCACTAAAGGAATAAATAGTGTTTTTATTCTTCTGACTCCACATAAGAGTGATCCCTGCTGATGATGTTTGCCATGTTGACATCACAGGACCAGCTGAATCCTGTTCACTTTGTCTCTGTAACCCCCACCCAATTATGTGGATGAGAACTCTTAGTTTGTTATCTCTCTCTACACACTACACAGCTGATGAGTATAAAACTAATAACACATACCTTATGTTGTCAAGATGTATTCTTGACAGAACATGTTGATGTTGATTAGAACAGAAACTCAGATGTTGTTACTGGCTGTCAGTACAGGGGTGAATTTACCTGTGTAATGTAGGGGCTGCAGTGTAATAAGCGTCTCCTCTGTAGGATTCAACTGATTCGTGTTTGTTTTTCCACACAGGTAACTTGGCCACATCCAGAGCTAGAGTAACAGCAGCATCCAGATCTCTGCCTCCACAGCTGAACAGTGGACGAAATAAGGTCTGCATGCTCAACCTGAACACTTCAACTACTTCCAATTCTGCTTAAATTTAAATCACACTCATAAAAATATTCGTTCCATTTTTAGTGTTCAGTGTTTAGAACAATAGCTGTTATCTATAACACTTTAACTTTTTAGTTTAGCAAAATTAGCCTTCTAAGAATTGTCAGGAGGTTCTGTATGTTTCACATGTTTAGGACCTTTTAACCTCACAGATGCTTCAGTTCTATAGACACATGATAAAAAACCTTCAGTAGAACATGTTGAACATGTTGAAAGTCATATTGTCCCAGTGCTAGGACTGAACTGAGGCTTGTGATGTAATGGTTTTTGCCAGCACATTTGTTTTTATCTGTATCTGTGGATGTGTGAGAATGTTTTTCAATTTTCCTGTTCCTCACTGTTATGTTCTGTTATTCTTTATCTGTACTTTTATTCCTTCCTCTCAGTCTCCTAAATACCTGTTAAAGGTAAGTGTCTTCAAGCTTTCTGCACATTTATATCAAGGTTGTGGTATAACTTTTCATTATACCAAAGTGCTGCCATTCAGAACTGAATTGAAAATAAATTTCAAATTTTAATTAAATTCCTGATTTAAGTAGAATTTGAATTAAAGTAGAAAACAGGATGCAGAACTGATATTTAAATTTAAATTTAGGTAAGTAAAGTTTGAATACATTAGTAAAATTAGTAAAATTTGAATATATTAGTGTGACAGCAGAAATATATTAACTAAGAAAAACTAGAAACAAGGAAACAAAACCTCTGTTTACAAAAGTTAAAAAAAATAAACCAAAGATAATTGGATCTGACTGAAATGTCACTTAAAGTTGTGTATCCTTTCCCCAGAATGTTTATTTATGATGTTATACAAAGCTTTTTGCACCAAACCATTGTTCAAACCATCATTATTTGGTTTTACACCCCCTTTTTAACATGTTGTGTTTTTTACTGCTGCACCTTTAGGCTGTTTGTATGTAAATTACTGCTGTTGGCCAGCCTTCAGCTATATGTTAATCAAAACATGATTGTGGTGTTTCAATAGTTTCAACAAATGGTTTGGGTAAACTGAAGAGAGAGCTTTAGATTGTAAATCTAACTATTTTAAAGCAAGAGAAAGCAGCACATATTTGAAGTTCCCATGTTGTTCTTCACACTGGCATAATGTCCAGCTAAAGTGCTGAATTCTCCTTTTTATAATGGAAAACCTTAATAATTATGAAAACTATCTATATTTTTTTCCGTTTTCTGTATGTATGATTAAAACAGTCCTGCAGACTAACTGTTAAATCTGAAAGACAAAATTAGACATTGGTGCATAGAACCAAGTTAATTGGTTCAGGTTAATATTGCAGACAGTTTTAAACTGCATTGGCCACAGATGAGACACTGTACAAAGTTCTTCTTGTAAGATGAAGGGACAGATTTCTTATTAAAACAGTTTCTTCGACTGTCTCGCTGGCGCGTGCGTGTCCAGCCCTTCAGAAACACAGATGTCTTTTATAAAGATCACACACACCTGTCTCCACACACTCAGATGAAATAGAATATTAAGACTCATTTTGCTGGTATAGACTAACTGTAAATAATTGATTATCTTGATATATTCATGAGATCAGTTGAAGGGATGGTTGTTATACACATCGTATCTTGTCCTTGTTAAGGCTTTAGTTGGAAGCATGAAGTTCATTATAAAAACACGTCTCTGCAGTGTTAGACGCTCTGTAACCCTCATGTTCAGGGA
>JAZGTJ010017226.1:0-12183 GCA_036877575.1 Botia almorhae
TAACTCCTTTGTGGAAAAGGTCAGATTTCCCTGCTTCCACTGAAGCACACATGATGCTGCCTGAAACATCAAGCTGGAATCACATGGATCATCAGCTTCTGCACAGACTCTCAAGATGGAGTTCACGCCATCTTGAGCTTTTTGTTAAAGCAATAGGGGATCATACCAAATACCATGAAATTCGGAAATAAATGTTACTTTAAATTTTCGATTCAGCTTTTCTGTCAAATTGTAATGCTGATAATAGTACAAGGAAACTGCATTAAAAAAGTGGGAAAAAAAAACATTTTTTCACTTAAAAATAGATATATAGTAAACCTTACTGTACATACTGTAAACTCTTACACACATCATGCTAAATGTGTCACACATAAACACAGCTACATGCAGTTATCACATTAAACTTTCACCCTGTATCACTCACTTCCCATATCTGTGTCATGGTTTAAAAATCAAAATGGCTCCAATCCAGTCATAACAAACTCGCACTCTTCCGGTGTCCTTACAGTTTTTATATGAATCTACTAAACCAGCTGAGAGCTGTTTTAGCTTTATTTCTTTCGGTGATCGATTCATTGATGACAGGTTACTGCATATATAAAACATTTTAACACAGTGTACAGGCAAGAATAAAATTCTGCACATGCACTTCGAGGATACATTGTTAAGGGCACTTGTTTTCCTGTTTGTCTGTGACTAGTGTTACTCGTGGCGAAAAATTTCTACCAATATCTTTAAGTGAAATATTATTTTAAAATGTGTAGTTCAGTATTCTGAGATCCTTTATTTATCATCATCTTGTTCTAAACCTGAATGGTTGTCTTTCTTCTGTGGAACACAATAAGAATTATTCTGTTGAATGTGTGTTCACTCTTTTTTTATACATCGAAAGTGATTTTGTGTTTTTTTTGCCACTTTTGGAACTTGACATGTCCCATCTTCATTCACATTCATTGCATGGCAAAAAGCATGAAGGACAGTCACTAAAAAGAATATTATATGGGTTTGTAACAAAAAAGGAGGTTTTATAGGAGGTCTTTTTGTAATTCACTTTACGGTACTATGCATGCATGCCTGCATGAGTTTACAGGATACAAGTAATGTCATAACAGCCAATACCTCTAAAAGCAGCAGCAACTGAATGTTACTCGCTTCATTTGTTTTAAAGTAAAGCTTTTGTTTTTATGGCCTTTAGTGCTGAGACACAAGTAGCCCAGTGTCATTACTAATGGATTGTATATAATGGGCTGTAATTAATCAATTTACATTCACTTTCCCTTGTAAAAGCTATTGTTGTTGTTTTGTATAAATAAGTACGACACTAAGTGCCTTGTGAACTATTTTACTTTCTTTTTTTATAATAATAGCACACACTTATTTACAGAAATATTAAAAGTATGTTGATTAATAAGCGTTATATAATTAAAAGTGTGAATTGGTATTTTAATGAAGTATTTATTTTCTCTTTGATGTTCTTGTCTGGGCCTTTGCCTGTATCTCTACTGGAGTCTACGGTAGGTGAAAAGTTAAAGATTTTCTCAATCAATGTTTGCTTTGTCAATTTATTTTTAATTGCTTTGTGTTGCATCACTAATTTCTAAATGTTCTTTATGTTCTTTGTTTATAATTAACTCTAAGTAATTGATTAGAGGTTGATTAATGTAGAGTTTTCAATAGGCTCATTTATGATGAAACTGATGATAAATTATTAACAGCATAATCTACGGTGCTGTACAAACTTTTGTTGTAACTTTTTTGTGTATAGCGTGCTCTTATTTGTAGTTGTTTATTTAGTAGTGATCTCATTTTTGGAATTCTGCGAGTGGATATCACTTGCAGTAGCATGAGGGATTTTCAGATTAAGGGTGGGATTAGACAGTCAGATTAGGGGAGATTAGGAGCAAGAGCATGTCAGTGTGATTATAATCCCCCTTCTTAACCATACGTGTTAAGATTAAACTCAAAAATGAACCCAGTGAACAGCTTTAGTTCTTTAAAAACAACCACCTTTTTTTCTGAAGAAAATTGTTCATGCAAAGAATGTGATGCCGTGTGTCGGCAGCACTGAGAAGCGCTAATATGGTGTGAACATGTTGATTTTTGACACCTTCTCAGTCAATCATAATTACAGCAGTACAATTGAAGCAATGTGTATGTATGTATGTATGTATAGCTATCCGTGATAATATTGTTTTCTTTCCTGTATGATTTAGTTCATGTAAATTGGTAAATGACATGAAGTTCTTTTTGGAAAGTTGGCGCTACTTTCTATACTTCAGCTAAAATTAACAGCGTTTTCTTAGTTTGTAATAATTGTTATGTATGCAGCTTTTGTTATCATTATAAATTGTGCAACTACCTGGGAGTTTGTACTTGTACTGCAGTACCATTTAAATTGAGCTAGTTAATTGAGGAGATTTAACATAGTTATTAAAAAATACTAAACATGATCTGAGTTCAAAACTGCAAAAAAGCAGTTCTTAATTTGCATTTCATCTTGTTTTCCAGTAAAACATCTTAATATTTTAAAACAAGATAAATTTACTTTAGAAGCAAAATTGCATAAGGTATTAAGACTTTTTTTTCAATAAGTCAATTGATTGAAAATGTATTCTTCTTGTCCCATTGGCAAATCGTAGCATAAATCTAACAAAATGTATTAAGGTTTAGGAAAAAACAATTTGCCAGTGGGATAAGAGAAATGAACCTAATTTAAGATATATTCCCCAGAAACAAGTCTCATTATTTTACAATTCTGCTTCTCTAGTAAATGTACCCTTTTAGGGATGTTTGATATTCCATTCCCATTTTATTCCTAAACCTAAAATTTCAAAAAATAATTTCTCAAGTGAACGTAATATGTTAACTACGCCTGATGTGCGTGCATGCATTGATGTGTGACACGTGTCATACAGGATATCCTCCTGAACAAGCTGTCGAAGTTGCCCTGAGAACAGTGAGAGAATACCTGGAGGAAAACCATATGAAGGTGTGTGTGTGTGTGTCTCATTTCCCTACTGGTGTTCTTTTTTTACCATTGTTGTTATTATTCAATGAGGAACACACACCATGGCAAACAGATGGTGGCTGCATAGGGACCTTCTATTCTGAGTCAGCATACACACACACAAACAAACACACACACACACATACATATACTATATAACCTCAATTTTAATTGGTTCCTAACGGAGCTTGTATAGGCAGTGCAGAACAGCACAAAAAATCCACAAACACATTGACACAATCTCTGGCCCTTGTGAGTTAATGTGAGTCAAGAGAAGATTTAACAGGAAATGAGCCGTCAGGACATCTTCAACAAAACTTCTGCTTTCCCCACGCTGCGGTCACGCTCCCTTTCTTTCTCCCTTAGCACATCTGTGACTGTTTTTTCCTCCTCCACATCTCCTCACTGATCTGTCTCTCCCGTCCTGAGCTTTCATCTCACTCCGAGCCGCGTGCTTAGTTGCTCTCGCCTTCGTTTACGCCACAGACATGCAAAATGACAGAGACACTCTAATTACAGCGCACTAATTAACCAGAGCTCTGCTGCCTGCTAACCCTCCGCACTCTGTGCTAACCCACAGAGAAACAGTGCAAGAGATAGAAAAGGGAAGATGAATATAGAGCAAAACAATAAAAATTTTTTGGTAAATGACATATTCATGTATATAATTGTGTACTCTGTGTATACTGGCGATGTAAAGCTTTTGATACTTTTATCTTTAAATCGTATGGTATGCATTTATTTTCCTATAAGTAAATCATTAAACCTTCAGATCGATTAGTTTTTTTGTGTCACTTATATAACATCCGTTTTTAAAGTATCGATACTTTAAAATTGATTTGCCTATCCCATTTTTACCGTGCCAATAAAGCTTCGTGAATTTGAATCTGAATCAGACATACAAAGCATGGCAGGATGAGTGAGAGAGCGAGCGAGCGAGCGAGAGACAGACATTTGGCAAAAGAGAATGAAAAAGAGAGAGAAAATAACAATGAGAGAGAGATTTCAGTGGCAGAGGAGGAGTGCTGGCTGGATGCAATGATGTGTTACAAGAACATGATTAGAAGCAGGAACAGCCCACCTGCCCGCACCACTGTTGTCATGGAGATGGAGGTTCTAGGATGCTGGCACGGATCTCGGTGTATTCTTTTTATGTTGTTTTTGCCACAATGCTATTGGGACTCGTGCTGGTGTTTTGTCAAGGACAGTTAGGTCACTGGCACAGTGCCTTTCCATCCAGAAAGGCCCAGACATTAGAATATACAACACTAACTGACTGTACATGAGCAGTCTTCTCCAGCAGACCCTCCTTCCACAGGGAATGTCATGTGACTGATAAAAGCTATAAATTGAAAGTGTTTGAACAGGCTGGACATTTTGGCACATTTCTCAGTTCGTAATAACAGCGAAATGCAGTTTCAATGGAAGACTAAAAGTCGTGCTGTCGTGCTTTTCTTTACAAACAAAGAAACAAATGGAAATAATTTTCTGTGTTTTGTACGTCAAGTGTACAGGTGCCTGTGTACGATTCTGCGTTTCTGCGTTTTTTGTTCATTCATCTTTTATTTGTCATTCCTATTTCATTTCTGTCTTTCTTATTTTATCTGCTGTCAGTTGGACCGGGTCATCTTCTGTGTGTTTCTGAATTCTGACAAAGAGCTATATGAAACAAGACTGTCTGCCTACTTCCCACAAGGTCTGTCACTGACACACACACACACACGTGCGCACACTCACATTTTACAGTAACTTGTATCTATGCCGAAGGGCTTTTAGAGTGACTGCATTTCCAACATTAATCTTGCCTGGGTTCATTAGATCACAATTAACGTTTTTAAAACGTTAATTGTTTTAAAAAACGTTAATTGTTTATTATGTTTTAACATTGATTTTATTTTTTCATTGTCCTGTAATAGAAATAGAAAGCTTTCATTTGTCATTATTTACAGTTTAAATTTTCATAATCGCCCTGGTTACTTATGTTTTCCAAACAAAGTGTACCCAGTGGTTCTGTGCTGTCATCACATTACTAATATGTACATTTCAAAGATGAGTATAGCCTGCTGGCTAGACTGAGACGTCATTTAGGGGACAGCTGATTGGTCGTTCAGATTGTGACGTCAATGTGCTTTGTTTTTGTGTTTTTAGACAGAGGACACAAACTACTGCGATTTGAATATTATTCTTTCAACTCAGCTGTTGTGTGATAGCTGTGTGCAGTTCGCACTGCTAACAAACTAACGCAGACTGCATTAGCATTTTAATTGGATACAGTGTTCAAAGATGTTAAAAGAAATTAATTCATACAAAGCACCACACTGATTAATTTATTATTTCATAGTACAAAATTCTACATCTTTATAATATATTCACAAACATATTGACTCTGGCACTGTGATGCACTTTTTAAATGTAATGTTGCATGGATGAACCTCAGTCTAATAATCACAGTTATGACCCATCACAGTGGCAGCAGCGTTCATGTATGTCTGTCGTCTGCTATACAGTTGTGAACGTTAATGTATGTGTGTTCCAAGCTCTATTAGACCTGTTTTTCACCCGCAGATTCACCACCAAAAAGCAAATTATGAGATGTCATAGTTGCTGTGGAAACGCTACACAAGTTCAAGCCACTTTTCTGCCACATAAGTGTGTCTCGCTTTTACCTGATGTAGCCTGCAAAACAACAGCGATAATAACAACAGTCTGACACTGTCTGATTCATTCATATCACCCAAACACTGCCACATGTAATTCAGATACTGCTATAAGTTTTCCTGATGGAGTTATATTGAAGTGTTAAAGGGGTAGTTCACCACAAACGTTTGTCATTTACTCTGATGTCATTATAAACCTGTGATTTATTCATTTTTATTGTATAGAAAAAGCAGCTTGAATCTTTTATGTGATGTCTTTTTTTGAAAATACTGGCTTGAAATGACTTGAGGGTTTGTAAATAATGAAATTTTCATTTATGAGTGAACTATCTCTTTAAGATGATCTATTAATTCAGAAGGTATATCATAGCTAGGCTTTCATAACACACTTTTTTGAAATCAATTATCTTAGAAATCTGGTCACAGCACAGTCTGTACATGTAATTAAATTATGAGTAATTGTAAGTATTTATTACTTATTTTACAAATTTGAAAAAATTGTTTTAGGTATATGATTTTTATAAATGTTAAAGCTAAACTATATCCTGTGTAAATATTATTAACATTTAATACAAAACTGAATTAAAGCAATTAAAAAACAAAGTGTATGTCAGTGCTTGTAACGCTTAACCTATAATGAAAGTGCACTATTTCTACTTCTTCAGTGTACTTTCTGTCTTCCAGTTTGATAAAGACTCTCATTAAAGTCAACTCCTCTCTCTGAACTAATGGCCGGGGCTGCTCTTAATGCAGCTTTCATTAATTACACCGTAAGCCTTTGAGTTAATAGTATAATGTCAGCGGATGGATTTAGAACAGATGAAAAACATTGATGCAGATTGATTCGGTTTCCCGTGTCAAACAAATTCCCCTGTCAAAGGAGGGATCTCGCAATTGTTACGTGATTTATTTTGTCCCCACTTGTCTCCAACATTTTGAACATCTTTCACAGCCTTTTCCAACATGATGAGTGTCCTTTCATCTCAGCATTCTGGTTCTGTCTGTGAAAGAAGGGAGAGACCGAGGGAGAGAGATGACTTTAATAAACTCATCTGAAGCAATTCTCATTTTTTAATAAGCGACAGCCAGCTCAGATACTGTCATCGGGCGAGCGTCTCCAAATAATGAGAGCGGAGGGGGGAAAGTGAATGAATGAGAGAGGACGCAAGGAAGCGCTCTGCAGAATAATGATCCTAAATCCAGTCTTCATCACCGTCCCATCAGCACTTAGCTCTTCCTTTCCTCCTTTTTTCGATCCAGATCTCCATCCCTCTCTAGCCCTCTTAGTAAAATGTTATTTAATTTGCTGTATTGGCACAGTGAAAGCAGCCAGTGTGGGGCTGTTGCTGAAATAGGAACCCTTCAGTCAAGATTACACTGGAGTGCGTCCTATAGGCTAGCAGCAGAACCACGGCGAGAGATGAGAGCTTGTCTTCTCGCGTCGTCTTATCTTTCTCTCCCATGCCCTCTGTGCTCTCATTTTCAATGATGTTATCATGTCGCTTCTGTCTCTCCCTCCAGCTGTGTTCTGTGTGTATTGTCAGGCTCAGAACCTCACATCCTGTCAGTCATACCAAGCTCACCTCGCGAGGACTGCCGGTTTATCCTGGTGTTCTGCACTTCTAGTTTGTCGTTTGTTTAAATCCGGTCTAACCTTGCGTGTCGAACCAAAAGCGACATGCCCATGTAAACTGCCCTCTACAATTTTGAATATTCTAAGTCTAAGTCTATCTGAATGCAAATTTTACAGTAGAATTAGTGGTGACACTATACAGCACGGAACGGCCAGTATTCTGCAGAGTTTGACTCCAACCCTAATCAAACACATCTGAACCAGCTAATCAGGATTACGAGAAGGCTACAAGTAGGAGAGTTTTATCAGGGTTGGAGCTAAACGCTGCAGGACACTAACCCCCCAGGAACAAGGTTCCATTTGTTAACATTAGTTAATACGCTAGTCGTAATCCTCCTTATGATTTTTCACTTCATAGTTTTCCTCACCGTGTAAGTCACTTTGGATAAAAGCGCCAAATGCCTGAATGTAAATGAACTAACAGTGAGATTTTTGCTGTATTTATTAACAGGTAATAGAATTAAGGAATGCTGTTGAAGTATTGTTCATTGTTAGTTTAATATGTTCATAATTAGTTAACTTGTTAAATAAAGTTAACCAATTGAACCTTATTGTAATATGTTACCAAATATGTAAAATGTTGTGGCAGTATTACACATTTATGTCTTGAATGTTTGGAGTCACACCCTCATGCAGATAATTTTTCGTGTGGAACACAGAAGGGGTTATAAAAGTTTGTGATGATGATCGTGATCAGTGGTTGTCAGTTTGAGTTTTAATTTAGTTTGGTTTATTTGTTTTAAGAACTATTAGTTGGTGAAAAAAATACAAGCCACATTTTGTCTGCAATGTAAGTTACTGGAAATTAATTTCTTGTTTATAGAGCTGTGTTCTAAAGCAATATCACACTACAGTCTTAACTGCAGTCCCGTTATTCATCACAATAGCACCCTTGCTTATGAAAAAATGATGCTTCTGGGCAGAACAAGATACCAACTAATTGAGAAAGCAAGTAAGTAAAAGATGCAGAGATTGCGAAGTTGAAAAAAGGTTGAAGGAGTTAGATTGGGTCACGAGGAGTTGGGGGGGGGGGTTGCTGATGTTTATGGATGCTGGAGAAGACATCGGTGGGGGATGGAGGGGCTGCTTGTGAAATGAAAATGGATCTTTAGCAGAACCCAGGACACTCCGCTGCCCCTCAAGATCAATTCCCAGATTTACTAGCTGAAAGCCTGTCAGAGCCAGAAACACCAACGTTGAAGTCAACATGAAGGAAAAACGGGTGGAGAGAGGAGGGGTGGAGGGAGGAGGTGTGGGGGGGTGGTTTTGATGAGACATTAGAACTTAGAGTTACATATGAGGAGAATGTTTATCAAAACCCTTTTATGACAATGGTCTAGTCTTCTTGCAGGGGCACAGAGTGAAGGTTCCAGGTGAAAACTCTTGTGCACCTGTACAGTTCCTTTAATTAAATAGGCAGTTTACTTTTGTTCTTCTTCAGTAAACACTGCGGCAGCATAACACAATGTTAGAGAATTATTTTTAGTGAAGTTAAGCAGCATCTCCTGCAGAGCTCTGTGCCATTTACCTGCAGCACGTGTGCATGTGTGTGTGCGTCTGTGTTTTGTCTTTTGTTTCGTGTCTACTGAAATATTTAAGATGTTTACTGTATTGTATAGGAGCTGTACCATCTCTTTCTGTCTGACAAAAGTGTAGCATATCTAATATAATACTACTAATTTAATATTTAACAATTGCAGGAATCCCACAGCACATGGAAGCAGTTAAAATAAGATTATAGTTTGTTTACCCCATTACTCTATAGCAGTACGACACTGAAAGTGTTTGTTCACAATATTTACCTGAAGAATTTATCATTAAGAATTAAAAATGGAAAAATGAATCTGTACTACCAGTTGAAAACTAGTTAACTAAACCATAAATCTAAGATAATAATGCATCATGTTTTGATTTGCATCAATAAATTTGTGAGTTGTTGTGTACAAGGCCAAAATGCAGTATTTGCAGTAAAAGCTACTCATTAAATGGAGGTATGAGCATCTGGCACAGTAATGGAACACTAGGTCATTTGTGGGCATTGCATTTTGAGAGCAAATGCATGATTGCCTATTCTCTCCATTAAAAAACGGTCTATTGTATCTCAGTCTTATTTGCTTCTATTTGTGTCATCCATCTTCACATATTTGTACAATGCGCTGCCCACATGGCACTAAGTGCAGTGTCTTTGATAGATCTCATTGACTGTAGAACATCAATGTATTTGCAATCATTGTGGGTATCTTGCATAATTTCCTGTGCATTCTCTTTGGCTTGTGATGTGTCACTTTGATGCGCACATTATATATGTTAATACATAAAGGCAAAAAGAATGTAAAATGAAAGTAAATGACATTTTGCTTGCCCAAGTGGTGCTTGCCCATGCAAAGCTCGCTACCATGACATCATTTATGTAATCACCAGTCTTTCACTCAAGTGATCTGGGTGGCTTTTGGGTGTTCTGGGTAAATGAAACAATGCTGCAAAATGGTTGCTAAGATGTTTTTAGTGGTTTCCAGGCTTAGGTTGTCAAATAAGTCCGCCTTCAAGTTTCTGTAATGCTCCAGTCTTTTGATTTTCATTGGAAAGTGGCCACACGGATATTTAAGACCCTTTTATCATCTGCAGGGCAAAACCCGTATGTCTGATCACTAGAATAAATAATAAAAATGCTAGATGAATAATAATGAGCAATAATAATAGTGATGCAAGAACGACTAATTAATGTAAATCGCTGTAATTCATGTGCAAATATGTGCTCGGTTTTAGAGCCAGTGTGATTTATTGCATTTAAATACTTAAAGCTGAAAGTGTATAATTATACCTTGATGAAAAGTGGTGGCTATTTTTTAAAGTTTTCAGTTTAGGTGTGTGTGTTTATCCAAATGTAATTGAAACAGTGAGTGTGTGTGCATGCGTGAGTGGATGCTGTCTGAGTGTTCTCCTCTCACCCACCTCGATTTTATTTTATTTTTATTTTGAATGTTTAATGTATTAAAAGGGGCCGGGGTAATGAATTATAATCTTTAATGCAGAGAGCGATCGATACCTCCACAAAATAAATCAGCTTTTTACTGAGAGCGTCAAAGCCTTTAATACACTGGAGGAGAAACAAGAAGGGGAGGGAGAGGGGGTGGTTGTGGGGGTGTATGGCTGCGCACTTCAGAAGCTGTTGATAGGTGGAGAAAGAGAACAAATGGGTTTAGATGAGTTTGTGCTGATAGATACCTCCACTGTACTGTGGTGGCACAGTTATGGTATTTAATGGTAATGCCATATCCTTTTTAACTATATACTATGGTATTTACATGCTACCTCATGGTACTTCCAAAAATTACATGGTAGTATTTTTTGGTATTTTTTATAAATGTTGCATTGGTTTTCAGGGAATGCCCAAAAAGTCTTTTTTAGAAGATTCCCTGAAAGGTTGTAATTTCAAAACATGCCACAGTCATAAGAGTAAGATCTTATCTTGAAATTGCTGCGTAGCTACGTATAAGACATCTGATTGCTTTAAGAACCCTGTGTAAGAGGCAATCAGACCTGAGAGCTCAAAGAATCATCATTCTCCTCTCAATTTAATGAAGGCTACCCTCAGGGGTCCTCTAATTTTAGCCTAAATTCTGCCACATTCAACACACTTCTTAGATCAACACTCAAGCCTAAACAATGTGTTTTTGTGCTGTTTGGCTTATCTATGACAATAGATCGATTTACAGTGCTTAGTCTAAAACCTTTTGAATACACTGTCATGTTTAAAATGTGGCAGACTGGATGACAGTCTCTGATCTGTGATTCGTGGCGCTCAGTATATCATCAATTCATCGACAAAATGGTTTGCAGACTGACGCATTTTGATTAATGTTGCCATGACAACTGCATAATTCATGAATTGTATTAGCGTTCCATTTGTCGTTTATGAGTTATGATTCACCCCAGCCAAGGATTGTCAAAGAAAATCTTTGCCTGCACCCATGTTGTTTTAAGAACCCCATCAGCATCTGCTTCCCTCCTAAATGTCAAAGTGTGACAGTACTGTCAATGAGACAGTATGAATTAATCTGCTCTCGTAAATATCTTGTTAGCATCACTTTGTATAAGACACTCACATAATCATACTGATACAAAGGCCTCCACAACCACTGGGCATTATACTGCCACATAGTGGTAGATAACAGGAACCGCAATGTGTATATACAGTATATATATATACTGCGATGTTGTGTGGGATGGTCGCCAGGACTGTATGTTAGTATAACTAAGTAAGCCACCTGTATAAAAAAACCCGTTAATATTGCTAGTCAAGTTGGGAGACCAACTTGCAAAGCAGCTTAACCTGCTGAGCACCAGCTTGGCCAGACTTGGAGCCAAACTTAAACCAGCGACCACCAGCAAACCAGTTTAGGCTGGGTTAAGATTAGGCTGTGTTTCAGCAGGGAACTGCATTCCTCTAAATATCAACTTTTTTTATGTACCTATAATGAACATATTGAACATACTTGATTCAATATCTTTATTTGTTTTCCACAGTATGTAAAATGGTATCTATTGTCCTGCTTTACTGTTGAATATAAAAGTATACAATATGCTTTATGGATGTATATGCACAATGGTCAAAACCTACGGATAAAAATATTTAAATGCCCAGTAAAAAATTATGATCGTTTTACTCTTGTTTGTGCTCTGGGTCCTGTGGATTGTCAGAGCTGGAGTGGAAGTCTAAAGGACAGAGACAGACAAAGATTTTGTTACTGTTTTTGGTCCATATTGAAAGGTCAAACCATGTGTATTGAAATCTGACCAACCTTCTGTTCCTGATGATACACGACTAACATCAGAGTGTTCAGGTGAGACATTCTCCTCGCTCTCAACTAAAACACACACACACA
>JAZGTJ010017227.1:0-12182 GCA_036877575.1 Botia almorhae
GTAGAGATTTATTGCAGGGATGCGAAGTATTATATTCGTCTTAAATTTGTTAAAATTCTAGATTATGTAGAGTGCTACTATTCAATAAAGTACTGACAAAAACGAGTGTTGCATTTTTTTAACATCCCTCATCAGTTTCTTCATTAAACCAGAGAAACTTATAGATTTATTTTACAATACAGCTGTAAAAGTGTATAAAAATGGTTCAGATATAATTACACATAAATGCCACATTTTATTAACATAGTTCTCAATGTAACTCACAACTCATAGTTAAGACATGACATGTCACTTTATTACTTCATTCCTGTTCTCCATACTGCTGTAGACAGCAGTGACATGGAAATAGTGTGACAAAATGAGTGTGCTTCAACAATTGCTGTTCAAACATCAAATCTCCAACACACGACGCCTACAAAAAGATCTCAAATGTTTTTCCTGTGATGACATTAAAACAGTTCCACACCAGCTCATGCTTTATAAATTGCTCTGCAGCACGACTCTCCAGATCTGCCATTCCCTCGTCTCTACTCCTGCTTTGTAATTCATCAGCCTCAGGCACTGGACCCTGAGTAATTCTGCTCTTTTCAATGAAGCAACAAATGAAGCTCACTGTAAAGACGCACAATTTTTTGCCCCTTGCATCTGACCTGATCTTAAATATTAAAGGAGGTAAAACTAGCCCCCCGATCTTTTGTGTACTGATCCTCCTGAATGAGTGTGATGACGTTTAAAGAAAGAGTAAAAGGATTTCGATGCACTTTGTCTCAGAGGTGAAATGTCAGTACACTGGATAAAAGTAAAATAACTCACCTAGAAGCCAAAGCAGATAGTCGGTATAACGCTGAAAACTGAAGCCCACGAGCTTATTCTAAATATTAATGAAAACTAAACGAGAAATTACATACACTTCAGTATAACGTTTATTTACACACTGCAACGAGAAACACAACTCTGAAATGGCTGTGATCATTTAATTCAGTATTCCCCAAAAAGTGAACGTTTCCTCCTTTCAGACTTACCCATTTCTGTACAGAGGTGATGAATTTGAGCTCATGAACTGGTTTTGTTTGGTATTTGACTGTCATGGCCACAGTGAGATATGCGGCTGCAAGAGTTCCCCAAACACAACAAAAATAAGTAGTCAACAAAAAAGGCTTATAAAAAAGGAAAAATATATTTAAAGGATACTATATAATCATTATAGTAAAATAAATTACAGTAAGGAGATCCCCAGCTAACTGGGAACGATCTCAGAAGGTTCTCATTCTCAAAACGTTCTCTTAAAAGTTTTCAAAAGTTATTGCAGTAACGTTAATAGAATATTTTTATGCTATAAATCATAATCAAACACATTACTCTTAAGAAGTCAGTGAAACGTTTTAAAAACATTACAGAATTAATAAAGTTTGAAAAAAATGTTATTACCAAGCAATATCTGTTCCACGTGGCCATCATAAAATAACTGTTGATGCAACAAAGTGTGAAGATCGTTTGTGTTTAGATCATACAGGGTGTATTCAGGATCTTTTACATTTAACAGCTTTCCTGATAATACCAGCTCATTGTCACCAGCCATCAGAGACCCAGTCTGATGCTTCCTGAGTCTGGGCTATCGGCTAAGAAATGTACTAGCGCAATTGGCTGGAAAATGTCTACATGTGGGCACAAGTGGGACACGTGGGACCTCTTTTATGAACAAATGGGAAATCCATTTAAGCAGAAACAACTGGTCAGACGCAGTTCCCATGTTCTTCATATCATGAACCTCCATCCTGAGAAAGACCAGTGACATTTTCACAGGTCATCCATCCCATTAAAAATGGATCAGGGCTGAAATTTAGAGATTGCCCAGCACCTGATGGAATTAGTCGTTCACACTGGTCTCAGGAAAAATCACAGCGACTACAAGACTGCTTAGCATAGTTGATAAGACTCAGAATGAGGCAGAATGAAGGATGAAGGTATTTTTTGTCTGTCTACACCAGCATCCAGTTACAGGGAGGCCATGATTGTTTGGTCCAGTCTGCAGAATGTTTCTGTATCTTGGAAGACTGGATGATTGGATTTATATTACTTACACCAAGTATCAAAAACAACGAACCTCAAGATTTTACCTCATGGCAGGTTCCTTGAAACAAAGAGACTGAAAGGAACTATTCAAACCGGATTTTTGAGGTGTCCTCATAATTGGATCTGGAGATCCTTCTTCAAGAAATGATCAACTGTGAAGTGAAAGTGACCTATTTGTCAGATATGGTAACCCGTACCCAAAATGTGACCTCTGCATTTAACCCATCACTGGTGAGGAGTGAACACACACTGCAAGTCGTGAACACACACACATCCGGAGCAGTGGGCAGCACATTACTGCGCCCAGGGAACAATTGGGGGTAGGGTGCTTTGCTCAAGGGCACTTCAGTTGTAACCCCCCAGTGCTGGAATCGAACCAGCAACCTTCTGATTACAAGCCCAACTCACTAACCAGTAGGCCACAACTGCCCCCTGACAGTACAGCAGACAAAAAAATGAATTGACCTAAAAGATTTGGCCATGTAGATAGTAGCCATTTTAAACTGCTTTTGGCATAAATCAATGTGGATTGCTATCATCCTTTTTTACTTTTCTCCCATTTTTAACAGGGATGAAATTCACTTTAAAATACTAATTTCAGATTCCAAAGTATCTCATGTTCAACTTCCGTATAATTTAAAGTGTCACACTTCCATTTGGATGTATATCTATTTTAAGTTTTTCCCCATCAAAGTTTTCCTAATGTTGACCTTTATTCAGTAAATATGTTTGTTACCTATTAGGAAGACATATCACAGCTAATATATGGCTGTATTTCCTGTAATAAATACAGCTACAAAGAGATGGACCCCAGCCAAACATGGCTCTCGTTCAAATGAACGCTTGGAGTAGCACAGCCAAACCAGTGGGCCACAGAAACATCACCAGCTTCATTTATCTTATGCATATATCTTACGCAAACAAAGGACAAAGAGGTTAATCCGTCAATGAAAGCAGCGAAATAAAACAGCCATATATACCGCCGACAGTTCACCTTAGATAAACAAGATGAAAATTATTCTTGCTTTTTCCACTGTAACCTTCACGGTCACTTAATGAATTTAAAGACAGAGGCATTGGATAAGATATATTTAAAACACATTTTATTCCACAACATTGAAATCTTGATGGCTATTTACAGACGTTGTAGGCAACACTGCCTTTTTTATAAAAAACATGTTTCGACAATACAAAAACGAGGAAATATGGAAACAGTTCAATATATTAATCAGGTAAACTGAATGGCCGGTTTCGGTTGTTCAATTTGACATACAAAACAAGGGTCAAAAGTCAATCGTCAATAAATTAAAAAATTAAACATTCCTCCATTTGGTCATTGGATTGAAAGGCCGGTGTAGAACAAAGACAGGAACACCCAGGTCCAGGTAAGGCCCGTATCTGGGCGCAGGTTGCAGGCTCATCTCAAGAACACAAGAGCCTTTCACCGTTCAATCTTATCACCACAAGCTCACGGCAAAACACACACACATACACACACACCTCAGGGAAGATCGTTCCCTGTTTGTCCAGATGTGGTATGTTTAGCGTGCTGTGCGGGCCGATCATACTGTGGGGTTCCGGCTTAAGTGGGGAGTCTGTTGCTGCTGTTGAAGGTAAAGTGGACGTTTTACTCTGGGTTTTCTGCGCTTGGGTTTGTTCTTGGCTTTGGTCAATTGAACCACGAAGAAGGAAAGCACGACCATGGCACCGAGAAATGCGAACATGGGGATGGTCTGGCCGACCTCTTGATTATAACGGCCCGGCATAATTCCTGAGGAAAAACACAAACATGGATTATTCCGATCATTTAAAGACCTTCGTTTCTTTAAAGCCCCTCTTTTTATTCACCTCCAGGGATGTCCCATGCTTCACTCTCCCCAGGAGACAGGGGTCGAACCTGAGGCCGATTTGGCCTCACATTAGGCAAAACCACCTTGTCTAGGTCCACTGACAGCAGCTTCTGGTGCTTCCACAGATTGCTGAGAGGAATTAAAAGAACAAATCCAAGTGAAATGTTAATAAAGAAAAAGCATCAATGAATTACATGCGTCTCTATTCATACGGCTGTTAAGAATGGCTCGGATGTCATTTGTACTGACCTGGGAGCAGTTTCATTAAGTGGCTGGGGTTTAGCCCATGACAGATGAGGGCATGAAGGCAGAGGGCGTGGCTTAGGGTCACCTAAATGAGGCTCCAGTACTTTGGAGTAACGGTAGAGATGATTACCTTCAGGAATAACGGAAAGAAATTTATACTCGGAATAACTTTACAAATTAAATACAACCTGTTTGTAAAGACAACTATAAAGCTTACCTTCCAGTCTCTGTGGTAATGGCCTGTCTGTGCCTGTAGGGGGCACTATTCTGCTTTTAGAGTGGATGAGACTGGGTGGAGTCATGCTATAGGAAGTGTACTGCAGCAGAGCATCCAGCAGCCAAAAACAGTCTGTATAGAGAAGTATATATTATAACAGTCTATTATATAAGGGTCCTTATTAAATAAAGGGCAAATCTTATGCTTTCAAAGCTAGCTTGTTATTGCTATTGTTACTGCCTACCAGTTTGCCTAATTAGATTGGATAGAAAGGGGCAACATAGTTTATCCCAATCTCTCTGCACAAACTACATACACATATACATGAAATACATACACACCTTTTTGTCTGTGACTGTCATCAATGCAGTTGGAGTCCCCATAAAGTCCAATACGACCTCCCCCCTCACTGGGTGTTTGGTACAGTCCAAGCACAGGCACATTGTCCACCACTGCAGTCTCTTGTTTTAAGACCTCCAGACCTATTTGAAATTTGAGGATGTCAGACTACAACAACAGGATGAAAGTACAGTGCTTTCGGCCTGTCTCCATGGATACAGCAGTGAGGTGAGGGGTGTACCTTGATCTTTTAAGGTCTGAGCAATAACAATCCCATCCTCTGGAAAACGGGCGATACTGCACCCAGAGGCATAATACACTAAAAGCAAAAGAGACAGTATACGTTATTATATTTTTACACACGCACGTGCACACACACACTTATTTGTACATTTGAATTTGGTTACAATTTTATTGAGGATTACAATTACAATTACAATTATAAATTGAGGAAAATAAATTAAGCAACATTATTTAATGAAATTACTGCATTACAATACAGAATCAGCAAAACCTACTGTCATGATCTGCCATTGTGAAGTCTCCCTCGTATAAACCATCACTGAAGGCCATACCCCACACAGAGATCAGCTCATTCAAAGCTGGCACATTAGCGCCCCCTGTGTCCGGCATCCACCATTGCCTGCAAAAGCAAACCACATTTTGACGTTTGCCCTCATTTGACAAACAAAACATGTTTTCCCTGAACAGGGCACTTAGAACCCCATTTAATAAGTAATTGTCAGATTCAATAATTGAAACCAAATGCTTAAATACCCTAATGGGAACTTCAATTCACTTTAATAACACTTTAATTCAGATTAAGACAGGAGAAAGAGATGTTGATTGGAGAACCCGATAAATGCATTCAGACATCACAATTAATTAATTACTGAGGCAGTATTGACACATATTATTTTGTACTGAATAGCAAACAAGCTTTAGTAATAGCACAAGACATTTTGTGCTATTCCCAACAGGGTCTGAAAATCTAAAACCACACTGAAACTCTGATATATTTATTCTCACTGAAGCTTGAACATAAACAGAAACATTCATTACATTAGCATGCAAAAGGAAGAAGAAAATGTATTTAGGATTCTGCCCTATTTGTAGGTCACTGATTAAACACAGGCAAATTTGTGTTATTGACAAAATTTGTGTTATTGCAAGTTTTCTTGCATCAATACAAGCACACAAGATGCGTTTAAAACGTTCTCAAATCATCGTGGGATAAAATAAAAACAGCTTTTCCAACTTTATTCCACCTCGACTGTATGCTGACATGACCAGCATACAACGACCGGCAAAACGCGTACGAGCCGAAAACGACTAAATCTTCAAATGCTGAGAAACAGAGATAACTTAAATATAATCAATAATAATAATAATCCAATCGTGCATTTCACGTGCAGTACTTTGGAATATTATTTAAAAGACAGTGACGCGAGTTGACAGACTGCTGAGATGTTCTCAGTACCTGGTGTTCTCATCGTAGAACTTGACTTTCCTCATGACTGATGTATTGTACCAGTCGCTGAAGATGATGAGAGACAGGCCATTCTCTATGTCCCTCCTCAACTTGGTGATCTCCTCTGGAAAATACTCTTCCTCGCTGTCCACCATCAGCAGCGTCCCTAAGAAAACATACAGAGATGATTCAAGAAGGTCCATCATGACAGCCTAGACGATTCTTTATTAGCAGATGTTTCATCACACTGAAAACACTTCTAATAGAACACACTATGGCTCAACACCCACCATACTGACTGGCATCGAAACATGTGATGGGTGCCCCCAAGACCTCAATGAAGTAGCCCGTGCTCCTGAGGTGCTGATACATGTCTCTGAAGTTAGTGTGAATATGATCCCCATTCCTTCAAAACAATTGAAAAACACAAGAATCTACATCATGATAACAGGATGGGGTGATAAAAAATGACAGTATAAAATGGCACCCTCGATAGATTCTGTCCATTATGAAAGATCTTCTCGCGATTGTAACATGGAGGTCCGACACTGAACATGTAAATTCACAGTCACGGCTCACCAGTCCAGCGGATCGTTCTTCATGCGCAGGTTGTCTCTGGGGAAGTATCCCGGCGGGTAACGGAGGTTATGGTACTGATCCCACAGTATTCTTTTACTGCGTGGAGGAGTGGGGATGATCTTCACCTTCACTGGCAGCTTCACCGTGGAGGTCATCTCGCCACCTACTGCCGACTGAAGAACACAAGAGACCGCAGCAGGTCACAATCGGCGAGTGAACTACCTGGAGCTGTCAGAGGAGGAATGATCTGATGACACAATCCACCCTTCAGATGACATCACACAGTTACTCACATCGTTCTCTGCTGGTGAGGCCACAGTGAGCATGACGTGGCCCTGAGCGATGCCTTCCCACGATGCCGCTTTCTTGGCCACAGATATAGAGACAGCCAGATATCCAGCCCAGGGCCAGAGCACGGGCGAGTAAGAGACCGCCACATCCACATAATCTCCGTTCTGAGGAAGGTAGGGCTGCCAGATGGGCTGCGTTTAAGCAGAAAGTAACAGAGAGGCATTCTCAGTAAAACAGCTAATAGCAGTGTTGATGGCAAACCCAGTGGGATTCAGCCTCTTCGTTATTGCTTACCTTGTCCACGATCCTGCCGGTCACGCCCATCCCATTGAGAATGGTCACGTTGACAATAGTTGGCATGCCACCGTAGTAAATGGGTTGAGAACAGTACGGCCACATGTACGGGCACTCGGTCAGATCAATGTAGCTCGGACTCAAGCTAAAGAATCAAAACAACATCAGAAATTCAATAGACAATGACCTCACTGAGATAAGATTAGGAACTGGGTTAACTGCATTCTGTAATCAGACGCCAGCTTTTAACAGAACGTGTTAGCATACATGAATAATGAAACGCACCATGCTAGTCAATAAAGAGGTTAAACAGGGTGAGAGATACCTGGCTTGCGGCTTGTAGCTGTTGAGGATCTGATAGGCTCTGAGCAGATCGAGTTTGCCGTGGCCCTGCTCAAACATGTTGACACCCGGAAGCCTGCGCGCGGACGCGATCAGAGCCTGCTTCATGCTGGCTGGGTTCACCAGCTCTCTGTTCAACACAGTGCTGAGAGGAGAAATAGCATTTAAAACAGAGTTCTTATAAACACCAGGTAACACATTATAGGAAAGTGACATATATAGTCATGCAAAAGATAAAAGTATGGATTGCACAGTAAAAGAGGGAAAATCTCCAGGACAAGAGAAAAAGATTAATTCGGTTTATTTACTTAGTTGTTTTTTGCATTCCTGCAGAGGGGCAGAAGAAAATATCTACTGTAAACACTCTAGTTTGTTTATCTGGCCCTTATGGGTAAGAATTAATTAAGATACTTAAGCAGAGACTGTGCACCCATTTCTAAACGAACAAACAGCTTTTTGCCTTTTTTTTAAATTTGCTCCTGCCTGCATAATAGATCGTTTTAGCTTTTATTACCTCCGGTCAAATATCAAAGGTCTTTTATTTTATTATTGTTTTATCAGGACATCCAATAAACAAAAGCCTAGAATAAAATACAAATCACTAACACTCAATATGTACATATAAGCTTTCGAAAATAGACATGAAGAAAACATGTTCTCAATAGTCTCCAAGTGAGTCTGTGAACAAGTGCAAAGCATTCTGGGTATTTGTTTTTGGTTCGTTCACCCACGTCTCACCTGGCCAGCAGCGTGACAGCTCCAGCCACCACGGGTGACGCAACACTGGTGCCGGAGAGCGAACGACAGCCCTCCTTCAGTCCCGATCCACGCACACCAGAGCCATATGTCACAATGTCAGGCTTCACCCTGCCATAGCCGCCCGGCAGCTCCTGATGAACAGATAACACAGCAGTCAAAACAACGAGGAAACGAAGACGCACAGAAAGAGCCGAATGTAACTTTTATTTGACTGTAAAGGGTTCGAACACGTCATTATGATAAAATAACACAAGCATTACAACTGTGGCTTTACAATCACGGTCCAGTTTTAACATCGTGTAATATATGCCTTTGATTGTACTGGAAAATCGCAAGGGCAGCATCATTTATAAACAAACAAGAGTGTCAACACTGCAGGCACTTTAGCACCAAGCCAAAACTAAAAACAAACAAAAAATAAAAACAGCACAAGAATAATGCAACATTTGCAGTTGTTTTAAAACAGTCAATTAGGTCTTCATTTAGTTCTGTAAATGAAACAGGGGAAAAAAAACACACACCAACACACAAAAACAAATGACAGATTTATGTGAATCAGTATGTATGTTTTGCATCTTCCCAATGCAGTAAAGACAATGCTAATTAATTTGTTTTTAGACACTGTTTACTTGTTCGTATCTCTGTTTTCTATTTATATTTCTTTAATTACGTGAACAACAAACAACGTTACATAAACCGTTTCACTATTAATTAGTCAATATGCATTTTAACTTCAAATAAAGTGCGTTTAACAGTGTGTTTATTTTGGCTGGGGTATTAAAATTACCATCAAGAACTGAGTAATTGCTATCAGTATCAACTACTGAAATTATGGTCTCAGGACACCCCATAGATAAAACAACATTATAAATCTACAACGCCTTAAATTGTGTGAACTACTTCAAAGGTGGAATAAAGAGCTGTACCGAAACCCTTTGAAGTGCTCATAAATCTTTTTATCGCATTTTCCTTCCTAAAGATGAGGAGTCTGTAAAATCTCCAGCTTTGTGTAAGAAGATAGGAGACATCTGGCCTTTTTAGGTCAGATCAAAATCTACAGGCACGTTCTAACAAGCCTTCAGTCAGCTGCCTAGAAACGATGTGAACGCACCCATGTTGTCATGCCCCGAGATGAGAACCTGGCAATGTTGTCCTCAAAATCTATCCCTCCCACTCCAATAACGTCCATCTGATCTGCTGGATTGTTCAGGGTCCTGGAAGACACGTTACAATGAAATAAATCAAAAGAACTGTTAGGACTACCGGTGAAATGTGATTAACTTGTTGTTGGACTGATATACTTACCCGTACAACGGACCATCATTGCCGATAGCAGACACCATAATCACCTTGTTGGCTGTGAGCTCCCAAACCTTGTTAAACACACAGGAGAGATCAGCTTTTATTAGAGCACTATATTGCAGTGAGCATTAGCCGCAGTTCCCCCCAAACCTCATCTGATTGCTTTCCGTACACACCTTATCAACAAACGGATGGTCCATGAAGTCTGGTCCCCCTATACTGAGATTCAAGACATTGATCTTCTTAAGGATGGCGTAGTTGAAGGCATCTAAGAACCAGGAGGTGTAGGACACCTGAAACAAACGGCCAATCAGACATACAGGATATGATTCTTGAATCTTGTGGAACTATAGTGAGTTCAGTGGTTTGTGCTACCTGGTTATTGGTAAAAACTCTGAAGATATGAAGCTCAGAATCAGGAGCAAAGCCCTGGCATTCTCTCATGCTGGCAATAACCCCAGCGACAAAGGTACCATGACCCAACCCTGAAGGAGGAATGAGAGCAAGTGAAGACGGTACGTCTAGGTTGACTTATTCATGCATAAACTGACATCATGTCGTACGATGAGAAGACTTACCATCATCCAGTGTTTTCTCATTGGTCCAGTTGGTTCTTTCCTTAACATTCTTAAAGTGAGGGTGCTTCTCGCTCAGTCCAGTGTCAAACACTGCCACCTTCACTCCAGAGCCTGAACAGCACCACCAATATACAACATGTCACAAAGATTAAAAACTCTACGTTGTAAATGAGCAGAACTAAAAACAAAACAAAAACATATTCACTGTACCTTCTATCACACACACACACGCACACTGGTTTCCATTTTTCATAGAAGTAATGGTTGTTATACTGTACATTTGGTACATTATATGCCCCTACACTAACCCTACCCCCATACCTAACCATCACACAAATCTATTAATTTATTACAAATAATTTTTAACTAAACAATGATCTAAACAATGTCCCCACAAGGTCAGAGTATTACTATCGTGACACTGTCATGACATTTGGTACCCCAAAAACTAGTAAATACAGGACCACAACACACACACACACACCAGTATGTCCCATCTGCCAGAGAACGTCTGCCTGCAGTATCTGGGCGACGTGTCTGGGGATGGCCCGCAGCAGACGGCGACTGGAGTGTCTGCCTGTGGCGTGCCAGAAGCCAGAGCTCAGAGACAGACTGGTCCTCCTGAGTGGTCTCGAGGACTGCCAGGACTGCCACTTCTGGACCCAGCGTGTGTCATTGCATGAGGATCCTCCATCAGTGCCCGCTGAAACAAAGAAAAAACAGGATATATATTAGAGCACATGCTTTGCATTAGATAATAATGTACTGTGACCTGCTATGTTTATATATTAATAAATTCCAAAGAGTAGACTTTAGTTTTCTCCTTTGCGTTGGGAAAAAATTAAATAGATACGCTGTGAAATACATGGTGTTGATTAATCTGTTGTGCCAGCCTTAGGGTGAAGCATTTTATAAAATGTCATTTTATATTTCATTTTAGCACTTGTTTTTAAAATCAGAAATCAGAATTTCACACCTACTGCCCGTGTTTGATCTGCATTTAAATCTTTTCATTATAAAGTTGCACAGTTGTGTCTCATAAGAAACATTCCATCCCCCGACTCAAAGCTGAACACAAAATAAAAAGCCGAATATGCACAAAACTTAACAACAAAACACCAACATCATTAGCATTTTTATTGGCCCCTTGAATAACTGCCAGTGGGAGCAGAAACAGCCTCTTTCGCAAAACATTAACTTCGTGTTCAAAACGACATATTAGCAGCGATGAAGCCTTTATAGGAACTTCACATTTACATAGAAGAGAGGAGGTAAAGAGTGAAATAAGCACTGGAAAGGAAATGTAGGTGTTTGAGGGTGGCTGAACCAGAGCTAACCACTTCCACCAGCAGCAGCCCGGTTTCCTCTTCAGCTGATTACTGCTCATTAATTCCCCCCCAGAGCTATAAAGCCCAGATACCAACATATACTGTAATTATATTACATTTCAATCTCTCACTCACGCTCCTGTAGAGCTGACCCTGACATCATTTACATAATTTGTTGCATATATGCCCTCATGCCATGCGAGGTTTATCTTTAGAGGCACTGTGGCTTCTGTGAGGGAAAATGCATCGTTAGCTGCTATTAGCTGGGTCTCTTCCTGTAATTGCTTTGTTACTTTATTCATACCGCACTTAAAATACAAGCGTGTGGGCGTGCAGACTGGAGGAGACTGATAAGCTTTCCTGTAGCTCAGTGGTTAGAGCATGGCGTTTAAAACGTCAAGGTCATGGGTTCGATCCCAGGGATTGCACATACTCAGAATCAATGTGTAGTATAATGCAATGTAAGTCGCTTTGGATAAAAGCGTCTGCCAAATGCAGAAATGTAAATGAAAT
>JAZGTJ010017228.1:0-12182 GCA_036877575.1 Botia almorhae
TAAAATGCCCCATATAGATATTGCAGTAGCTAGGAGTATTTTATGTAGTTTATGTAGTAGTGACCTATCGTTTCTGTATGCTACAGATATGACCACAGTGTGTATCACCAGCGGTCCTATGATACGTTTCTATTATTATACTTGAGCCACAATACCATATTGTTTTAAGCATTTTGCAAAAACTGTTGCAATATCATGTTGTGGTATTGCAATGTATTAACATTTTTGCAAATGAACCCAAAGGAAGTAAAACCTTGCTGATTGCACTAAAATAGAATTGTCAAACATACTGACTGACTAACAGTGTCATAAATGTTGCAAGGACCCGACAAACTGAACTGCACTGACAAAACTAATAAACTGTGTACAATCAACTAAAGTCAACTAAACTGAATGCAAATAGATGTGGACTATATGTTTAAAATTATTTAAGTTATTGCAAAAAACATTTTAATGATTGTTAATGATGTTCATTTTAAACATATTTGTTGCACAATATGTACATTATTATATTTATGATTTAATAAAGCATATCTAAAAAATATATAATAAAATGTCAATACTTGGCAACCATGTATTGATACAGGTATCGCCATGCAAAAGGTTTTGCAGTGACAAATATTGCGATAGTATGCCGTATTGATTTTTTCCCCACCCCTAATTTTCAGTTACCTAAGCATCAGTGACCATTGGCAAACTCACACAAAGAGTCTACACAAAGAATTATGGGAGCAAAGTGTTCATCAGTCAAAATTTTTCTTCTGAAGGGGAACCTTTTCTTATTTACATTGTTTTTCTAGAAAATGTAAACATTTTTGTAATCATGATTAAATCCAATAGTTTATATCCAAATCATATGCGAACTAGTGTTTCTCCCGGGGAAGACCCATAGAGATGCATGATCAGTGTTGTGCTGATTGTATCTTTTCTCCAAGAGCACTTGGAGAGATGTCTGTCTCCCTCCACCCTTAAGGTCTACTTGGTGGCCCTTTCTGCTCGACATGACACCATCGGAGGTAGGCCCAGCACAACCTGGCGCCAGGAGGTTAAATCCACCTAGGCCTTGCCTCATCCCCTCTTGGGATCTCTCTTTGGTCCTGGGGGCTGAAGACAGCCCTTTTGGTGGTGCTCACCTCTATCAAGAGAGTCAGGGACCTACAGGCCTTCTCACTAGTCCCTTCCAGGACCAAGTTGTAAGCCTGCAAGTGCTCTCCACTGGGGAGGAAGACCCAGCCCTAACCATGTTGTGTCCAGTGCATGCACAATGAATTCATCTGGAATGCGCGGAAAATCTAAGACTAGCTCTTTGTCTGCTTCGGAGGTCAGCAGAAGAGGAAGGTTGTCTCCAAACACAGGTTGGTCCATTAGATTGTGGAGGCCATTTCTATGGCCTACAATCACAGGGACAGCAGAGCCCCTTGGGTATCAGGGTGCATTCCACTGGAGGAGTTGTGTCCTCCTAGGCTCTGGCTGGGGACACCTCGCTAACCAACATATGTAGAGCTGCAGGCTGGGCTACACCCAACACCCTTGCAAGATTTTATAGTCTTCGAGTGGACCGGGTTGCTACCCATGTACTGAAGGGTGACCAAGACAGGAACCTGGTGGATGTATCACTTGCTCCTGTGCCTTTCCCCTTTATCATAATGGTGATAAAGTGCACCATCCTGTCCTATTTTGCTGTCCAGCACAGAGGACATTTTGAGGACATCTTGAGGACAACTTGGCCCTCATCGTAGGTAAGCCCATATACCAGTGCTAGGTGCTCCGTACTTATTGTAGGGGCATACGATACCTACCCATACCTTCCCACCTGGGGAAGTTGTGGCCTACTGATTAGTGAGTCGGGCTTGTAATCAAATGGTTGCTAGTTCGATTCCAGCACTGGCAGGTAGCAACTGCCCTTGAGCAAGGCACCTAACCCCTGATTGCTCTCTGGGTGCAGTAGTGTGCTGCCCATTGCTCCGTGTGTGTGTGTGTGTGTTCACGACTTGCAGTATGCATTCACTCCTCCTCAGTGATGTGTTAAATGCAGAAGTCACATTTCGAGTATGGTTTACCATGTCTGACAAATACCACACTTTCATACATGTGGATTCCCTACGCTGTCCCAGCTTTTGGCCACTGCTTATTGGTTAATGCCTGCTTGTTTTGGGAGGTGCCTTGCACCCAAGCTGGAAGGTTACGATGTAGTGGGAGGACACGCCGCTTGCCCACATCTACTTTATTTAGTCCATAGGACAGTTCAGTTCCTGGGGCTCTTTGTATCGGGACCTCTAGTGTCATCATCGACACAACGTCGAGTGACAGATAGAAAGGGAACGTCTCGGTTATGTATGTAACCCTCATTTCCTGATACGAGACAGGAACGGAACGTCTCTCATGCCACACTGCTGGGGGTCGTGACACTAAGTCATAACACTGTGAGTGTTGCACGCTAGCCCGCTAAGTGGATCTCTAGATGGATTTAGAAGATGTAGTTTTTCAAAAGTGTATTAGTAAAAATGCTGGTTTTGAATATAACTAATACGGTATTTGGTATACCGTAGTATTTGGTCTTCCACATATTTTGCATTTTTCATTCATATATCTGATTGTATGTTCCAAATGTTAATAGTTAAATCTGTAACCATTTTGGTCTCTCACACAGGTATACCATTGATTGATGGAGGTACTGTAAGGTTGCCTCAGTTGATTGGTCTATCACGTGCTCTAGATCTCATCCTTACCGGCAGACCTGTGAGGGCACAAGAGGCTTTAGCATTTGGACTGGCAAACAGAGTGGTGCCTGATGGCCAAGGTACATATACACCCTATAAACCTGCTTTGGCATACTTTTGCATAATTTTGCTGCCATTTTGCGAAACAGCCTTTATGGGACTGCACATATTTCAAAAATTCTGTTTCTTAAAATTCTGTCTAGGTTTTAGAACTTTTTTGAGTTAATTTGTTTTCTAATAAGATGAACATATAGAGACGTTCATCATAATAAAATTATTAGTAACTCTTTGTCACATTGCTTTCTGGTGGTATTCAGTATTATATGCTACCAGTTTAAAGTTTGGACTTAACTGAGTTTCTTTTATCATCTCTAAAACATTTTTAAGTTTCTATTGTACAGCTCTTGAAAAAAAAAATATATATATATATATATTTATTATAGCTATGTGATTAAATAAAATGAACATGTTTGTTTAATTCTATAAAGTACTGACAACATTAGTTTTAATGTTTTATTTTCCAAATAAACATTTGTAATTTAGAGCATTTATTTGCAGAAAATGAACTCAGGTCAAAACAACAAAAATATGCAGTGTTAGCAGACCTCAAATAATCGAAAGAAGTTCATACAAACTATGTATACGAAACTAAAGTTTTCACTTCAGAAATCAATTTGAAAATAAAAAGTTCAAAAATCAATATTTGGTGGAAAAAACGTGTTTTTTAATCACAGCTTTCATGTGTCAGCTTTCATTGCTGTTGGGTGAGTTTATGCCACTCCTGGTGCAAAAATTCAAACAGCTCAGATTTGTTTGATGGCTTGTGACCATCCATCGTCCTCTTGATCACATTCCAGAGGTGTTTAATGGGGCTCAGGTGTCCTGCTGAACAAACAATCCTCAGAGTTGGAGAACATTGTCAGAGCAGAAGGAAGCTTTTCTTCCAGGACAGCCTGGTATGTGGCTTGATTCATGCACCATTTACAAAGACTTTTGTAGAAATTCCAGCCCTGCTGAAGCACCCCCAGATCATCACAGATCCTCCACCAGATTTTACAGTGGTTGCAAGTGACTGTGGCTTGTAGGCCTCTCCAGGTCTCTGTCTAACCATAAGATGACCACGTGTTGGAAAAAGCTGAAAATTGGACTCATCTAAGAAGATACTTACTCCAGTCCTACAGTCGGACACTTGTGGTCTTTTGTAAACCTCAGCCTGTATCTTCTTTATTTCTTATTGATGGAAGGGCTTTATTCTAGCTTTGCACAGCTTCAGCCCTGCCTCAACAAGCCTGTTTTGAACCATCCTTGCTGTGTACTTCACCCCAGCTACCATTTGCCATTTTTTTTGTAGGTCACTTGATGTCATACTATGGTTTTTGACTGACATTGGAATGAGTTGGTGATTTTGTTCAGTGGAAAGTTGTTTTTGTTGTTCCCAATGTCTGCCGCTTGCCCTTGTTCTTATCAACCGCTGTCTTTGAAATATTAAGGATGGAAGCAGCCTATTGCTCACTGTATCCCTCTACTAGTCATCATAATTGAATCCTTCATTTCTTCACTTAAAACTTTTCTGTGGAACTTTTGGCATTGTAAACAGTTATTATTTGATTCCACTTACTTTTGAGGTTCTACTAGCACTGTTTTTGCCATCTGGCTGGCCCTATTGCAAGAGGATAGTGATGACTGCGACGTGTTTCCTATACTTATCTATATTTTTTCCTGTTAAATAATATTTGGTTCAAGTGATCAGTTAATCAGCACTTCATTAAGCAGAATGAGATGTGCCTGTGTTGGAATTTAACAGACACTGGAATAGAATGGCTGCCATAAATGTAAAGATGCTGTTTTAAGAAAAAATTTGGAGTGGTCCAAACTGTTCCATCACTTTGCTTTTTTATTTGCTACTTTATTATATTACTCATATAGGATTGCCCAAGGGGAATCACTACATATGACAAATGATGTTTGTAAATATGTTTAGGGTTCAACAACAGGGAACTCACAGAGGTAAAGAGCACTCATTATTGCTGTGGGGGAAAGGTGCTTGGTTTTACAGCAGATTTGACATCTTGTCAGTTCTTCAGAGTGTTTGTCTGGAAGACGGCAAAGTAGAAGAAATTGAATCTATCCTGATGTTATAAATTATAAAACCTCACAAAAGTGTTGGCCATAGCCCAGCCCCCAGTTCTACAGATGTCTGCTAAAGGGGTGCCTTTTGCAAGTGCCCAAGATGAGGCAATCCCCTAGTTGAGTGTGCACAAACCTCCAAGACATGTGGCACACCCTGTAAATCAATAGAATGGCTTCCACGATCCAATGGGATAGCCTCTCGCCCAAACACCTTGCCAAAGGCTGCAACAGTATGATTGCATGCCCAAAACATTGGGGGCATCGAGGCAGGCTATGGGCAGAAACGAAGACTGTGCTCTGGCTTATGCAATGTACTAACGAACCGTGAGAGGCAAAGGCAGTGAGTGACCAAATATGTGGGTTGTCGCCACCTTTCTGCATGACTGGCCACAAAAAACAGCAACTACTCTTTGCATGATGATGGGGTGGCCTGCGCTGTAGCACAGTCCAGATGGTAATGGAGGAATAGGGCCTCAGCCCTGCCCTTAGTGGGTCTGCCTGTCTCACGACTGCTTCAAAGCCTTAGTAGGGTTCTTAGCAGTGAACTGGAGGGCACCGATTTCCTACGAGTATACCTGCTCAGAGTCTGATGTGTCAGCTGATGTGGAAGAAGCCGGATGGGTCACAGGGGGTCGGCTTTGGTTACGAGCAGATGAAGAAGGCTGCTTCTGAGGTCTGTACATTGGCAGAGATGTAGCCAGAGATGGTGTTCCTGGACAACCATAATTGACATCACCCATGCCCAGCTCCTGCAGTTGCCTTGTGTCAAGATCACCCTCATGGTTCTTTAGTGTCTTTGCTTGATGGACCTGTAGGAAAGCCATTGAACTGAGGGCAAAAGCAACTTGCCCTGCAGCACCATAGGCCTTCACAATAAGTGAAGAAGATCATTTACAGGCCGTGGACAGGAGCCTTGCATGGTTTCTCCAGGAGGCAGTGCCCTGCGGGCATAAATGCACAGCAACGGTGCACTCGACTGGAGGCACCTCCAAGTACCCCTTTTCTGCCATTGAGTTTCTCATCCATTGTTATCCCCAATTCAACTTTGGGGCTTGCTTACACTTCATTGTGTTCAACCACAACAGAATGGGCAATGCAGGGAGCAACCAAAGTGGTTCTTTGTTTCTTGCAACAAAAAAAATCACAATGGACATGTTCTCAGTGAAACCATGAACCTTTTGCAAATTCTGCCTTAGCATGGGAATGGCCCAAACATCTGTCAGAGATCAGGGCTGTGAAAGGAAAAGAGGTACCAACTGTGCCCAGAGGCACATGCACGCAGGTTTTTTTTTTAGTTAACTCTGTCTGAATACTTTTAACTGCATGTATGCTGTTATCTCACAAATGTGAGTGCTCTTTTAATTTCTGTAAATAGAAAAACAAATAATGTAATGTGGAAACAGTTCACATAATTAAGGTCAATGAGATGAATTCAGAGCTGCTCAGGGTTTAAATACTTCATTTTCAATATGAGAGCCACTTCAAGTTTCTGTATGATATCTGGAGAGAGGCCAGAATGACATCAATGTTTTTATAGCGCTTTTTACAATTTTACATTGCTTCAAAACAGCTTTACATAAAAAAAGAATAATAATAATAAAACACAGAACAAATGTCAGACATGTTAGTGGTATTATTGCAAATAATATTTGTGAGATGTATGTATGTACTAGGTTTATAGTATGTTTATGAATGAATGGTTGACTGAACCAATAAAACCACAAAATTAAAAGATATGTGTTCTGTCTTACATGGAGAGGCACCAGAAGTACCAGTAGAATAGTACCAGAACTACACACAACATGCAAAGTAGAATACATACATACATAAAATATATACAATAAAACAAATATAGAAGTTTACAATTTACAAAACCATAGGCAAGCAAGCCAACAGGGCAACAGTGGCAAGAAACCAAAACTACAATTATGTATAAATGGAGAAAAAACCTTGGGAGAAGCCAGCCTTACCTGTGATGGCCAGTTCTCCTCTGGCACGTTAAAGCTGCAATTTGTAACTGTCTTGGATAGGAACAAAGCTGATTATAATAATTTATAGTTATTTTTTGATAAAAAACTGATGGTTCCAGTTTCTATATTTTGTTCCCTGCTTAGTCACAGCAGTGTGATGTTATGGCTGCGATTAGTAACATTATGCCTCACCGTTTCTGTGGCACAATTTCTCAATAATTATAAGCATTATATGCTTACAAAAGCATTTCCTCTTTATTGGGTTAATAAATAATGTTGTTTTTGTAGTGTTGCTACAAAACACTACACTACAGTGTTGCTGTAGTGTTGTTGTAGCTGCTTCACCTTTCGGGTCCGGAACCTGCTACCCACAGGAAAGTCTCATGCAAAGTTACCGTAAACTTGAGTAAAATGAAGCTCAATATTACATATATTCATATATATTCACACATATTGTTCACCTGCATTTATAAGGAAAAAGTCACTCCCCCATTCCTTATGAAAATATTATGGTTACTTTCTCTTTCCTTGAACTATGTCTTTACTTATTGTGATGCAAAAATTGTATGTGGTACATGCCTGACAGGGTTTTTTGTGTATTTATTGTTGGCTGTTATCTGCATGTTCATAAATAAAAAAATAACAATACCCGATATATCAAATACTAAATTTGTACTAGACAGGTGGGTCTAGACCTGTCTTGAGACCTGTCTCTGTCTTGACCTGCTGGAATCTGCTGGAGAAGCTACGCGATCCCGACTTGCTGCAGATACCAGGTCTCCAGCCCTCGGCGTCGCCTGATGCCGATGACTGGGGGAGGGGACGTCGCAAACGGTGTGCGGAAAGCGGAAGCGCGGCAAGAGGGCGGGGGTCCATCCTAGGCTAAAAACAAACTTTCCAATGTCTGCTCCCTGGACAATAAATTGGATTACATCCGACTCCAGGAAACTACGCGGCGTGAGTTCAGAGACTGCTGCGTCTTTGTTTTCACAGAGACTAGGCTCAGCGACAGAGTTCCGGACGCCGCCATTCAGCTAGACGGGCTAGCTTTGTCACATGCCGACAGAAACACAGCCCTGTGCGGTAAGGCTCGCGACGGTAGCTTGTGTGTTTACATCAACACGAAATGGTGCAAGAACTCAGTGCTAGTCTCTAGTTACTGCTCATCGCTGGTGGAGTTTGTGACTGTTAGATGCAGACCTTTTTATTTACCACGGGAATTTACCACCGTTTTCATAATCGGTGTATACATTCCCCCCAGTGCAAATGTAAAAGACGTGCTCTGTGAACTGTATGGGGCTATTAGTGAGCTGCAGAACTCAAACCCCGACTGTTTATTGTTGCCGGAGATTTCAATCATGCAAATCTTAAGTCAGTGCTTCCTAAATTCCATCAATATGTGGACTTTGCAACAAGAGGGAAAAATGTGCTGGACCTTGTTTACACAAACATCCCCGGCGTGTACCGTGCGGAGCCCCGCCCCCACCTTGGCTACTCAGACCACATCTCTGTTATGCTTATCCCATCATACAGACCACTAGTCAGACGCTCGAAACCGGTTCTAAAGCAGGTGAAAACCTGGCCAGCAGGAGCCATCTCTGCTCTTCAGGACTGTTTTGAACACTGACTGGCACATGTTCAGAGAAGCGGCAACTGACGGCGACTTCACCAGCTTGGAGGAATGCGCGACATCAGTGACCTGCTACATCGGCATGTGCATTGATGACGTCACCGTCTCCAAGACCATCACCACACGCTCCAACCAGAAACCGTGAATAACTGCAGAGGTGCGTGCGCTTCTGAGGACCCGAGACTCCACCTTCAGAGCAGGTGACAGAGCGGCCCTAAGAACAGTGGGGGCCAAACTGTCCAGGAGTATCAGGAAGGCAAAGCACATACACACTCAGGAAATCCAAAACCATTTTTAGACTAGCAAAGACACACAGCGCATGTGGCAGAGCATCCAGGCCATTACCAACTACAGGACAACATCACCTGCCTGTGACTGTGATGCCTCCCTCCCAGATGCACTGAACAACTTCTACGTTCGGTTCGAGGCACAGAATGGCATGACGGCGAGGAAGACTACCCCTCATAATGATCAGGTGCTGTGTCTAACCACAATCGATGTGAGGAGGACGCTACATAGAGAGGATGTGCAGACCAGCTGGCAGATGTTTTCACAAATATCTTAAACACCTCCCTGATCACCACCGTTGTGCCGACGTGCCTTAAAGCCACCACAATTGTCCCTGTTCCAAATAAGTCTCCTGTCTCAATGATTACCGTCCCGTTGCACTCACACACATCATCATGAAGTGCTTAGAAAGGCTCGTCATGAGGCACATAAAGACCCTACTGCCCCCCTCTCTGGACCCTTTGCAGTTCGCTTACTGCCCCAACCGCTCAACAGATGACGCCTTCACCACCACCCTCCAAGTGAAAAATTGTCAAGAGCACCAAGTTTCTTGGTGTTCATCTGGCAAAGAACCTCACCTGGTCGCTCAACACCAGCTCCATAACCAGGAAAGCCCAGCAGCGCTTATACTTTCTAAGAAGGCTGAGAAAAGCACATCTTCCACCCCCATCCTCACCACGTTCTACAGAGGGAACATTGAGAGCATCCTCTGCAGCTGCATCACTGCCTGGTTTGGGAATTGCACCGTCTCTGACCGCAAGACCCTTCAGCGGGTAGTGAGGATAGCTGAGAAGATCATCAGGGTCTCTCTTTTTGCACTGGAATGAAAACTGGAAAACTGGAATGAAGGATCACACACACACAAACTTATACTTATATACACACAACTGGGCATTCCCCACCCTCTACAGTTCTTTTTGCACTTCTGGCTGCCTAAAATTATGCTACCTATGTTTACACTGTCAATACTGATGTTTACATTTGTTTACTACTGTGTTGTGCTGTCTGCACATGTTTTGCACATGTGCACTTTATGTATATATTATGTTTAACTTATGTAGCCCTGTATGTCTTTGATGTTCAGTGTTTGTCTTATTGGTCTGGAGAAACATTGTCTCGTTTCACTATGTACTTGTATATGGCTGAAATGACAATAAACTCCACTTGTAACTTGTAACTTGTAACTTGACCTGCAATTAGGCTACAAGCTTCCGGAAGCTTAAAAGGTAGGGTATGCAATTCCAGAGACGCTAGCAATAGCAGGGTAGATTTGAAAGCATGTGATCCCACCCTCCCTTCGATTGCTCTTCAATGCGGCAACTCCTCCAACAAATGAACAAGTAGAACATGGCAAGTAGAACATCCTATCATTGCATTCAGACTGAATGTTTCTGAAAAAACTGCCTACCCTGTCTTGAAGCTCATCAAATAAGAATATAAAGTTGCAAATATCCCTTCATAGTGTTTTTGAGGTTATATGTGTATCAAATAAGTAATTCTATTCCTGTATGCTAAATTGTACTCTAATATAAGTAAACAAACCAAGATGTGTTTTTTAATGTTGCCCTTTTTCATTAACATCTTCACTTCTGAGAATCAGTTTGTGTTTTTGTGTTTTTGTGTTTTAGCACTTCAAGTAGCACTTGAACTCGCGGAACAGGTCAGCTCATTTCCACAGCTTTGCCTCCGTGCTGACCGAAACTCTGCCTACCATGCCACCTTTGAAGCTGCCTCCTTCAGCCAGGCTATGCAGTATGAGATGGACCATGGGTTTCCAGTCATTCAAGCTGAAGCATTAGCTGGGGCAACCAAATTCAGCTCAGGAACTGGGAGAGGGGGGACATTTTCAAGTAAATTGTAAACAATCATGTTATTTTTAAGTTTAGACTTTTTCTTTTTGTTTGAGTTTAAACTCAAATAAATTGTGCACACAGGTCTCTAATAATAATTATCATATTCCACAACAGTAATTTGTTCATTATCTGTAATTGTTTGGAGTATGTTATAAATTGTAAAAAAATTTGTTTTAAATTTAAACGTTTGTAAATGACTAATATTATTTGTAAATAAATGTACTTTAGATCCAAACTAATAAATGTAATGCATCCAAAAAGACAAATTAAACTATACATTAAACCTAGATGTTTAGGCTTCCAGCTTGTTCTATCAAGCCCCTGCAGTTGATTCAGAATGCAGCAGCTAGAGTGGTCTTTAACGAGTCTAAAAGAGCACACGTCACGCCACTGTTCACCCAGTTGCACTGGCTGCCAGTAGCTGCTCGCATCAGATTCAAGGCTCTGATGTTTGCTTTCAAGGCGACTACTGGATCCGCACCTCCCTACCTGCTCTCACTTCTTCGCACTTATGTGCCCACCAGAAATTTGCTTTAGCTAAAGAATGTCGCCTTGTGGTTCCATCCCAACAAGGGAAGAAATCACTTTCACAGACTCTTACTTTCACTCTGCCCGGTTGGTGGAATGAACTCCATATCTCCATCAGAATGGCTGGGTCATTAGCCGTTTTCAAGAAACAACTAAAAACTCATCTTTTTCAGCTTCACTTCCTTGACTAATTAACTAACACACCGCCACTTCTACTACTTTAACTAAAAAAAAAAACCTTATACTGTGTTGAAATACCTAAGACTTATTCACTTTTGCCTCTTGATGGTTAAAGTTGCTTCCTTGTCCTCATTTGTAAGTCGCTTTGGATAAAAGCGTCAGCTAAATGACTAAATGTAAAATGTAAATGTTTATATTTGCTGAGTGGTTTTTGTGCATGCTTCATTTACACAATGCTAGAGTGTTTTGGGTTGTTGCCAGAGTTTAGTGCTGCTTTTACTAAGATGTTCAAAATGTTTGGGTCCCTCCTTTATTGTAAGTTAAGGTTTTTTTACACCAATTTTATCATCCATCAGACAAAAAGTAAATTTTTGTACATTTAATCATTTAATGTAATAGCACATCATTCTTCAACAAATCACAATTTATAATTTAAATAGTGCTTGATGAGCTATACACTGATATTTGATACTTGGAGCTGGGGCTTTAATTTCAAATCAAATTTAAATTTATTTATATAGCGCTTTTTACAATGTTACTGTTACGGAAGCAGACCAAACAAGGGAGGTAAGTGTAAACAATAACCAGGTTTATTTCAGCAGAGCAGTAAGGAGATGGTGGCGTGCAGAACCGGGTGAGTATTACAGTCCAGGTATGTTTGTTGCGATGTAGTAGTGATCACTGAATACAGATCTTTATCTTTCCCAGGAACGATGAGAGGTGGACTTTAAACATACAGGCTTACGGCTGACCCACCACTGACTTTACTGGTATTGCTTTACCTTAGTGCCGCGTTTGATACCATAGATCACAGCATACTTTTAGAACGCCTGGCTTGCACTGGTATTCAAGGACAGGCATTAAAATGGTTTAAATCCTATTT